>MU192167.1:0-10253 GCA_016904865.1 Pissodes strobi
GCCATTTAATAAATTGAAAGTATTGGCAACGCTGTTCAAAGCGGGATTTGCGCTGTGATTGGTTGATGCAATATTATTGTTTGAAGGTCGTTTTGGGTGGAGAAGACGAGCTTGGACAGTGGCGTCGTGTAAACATATGTTTTAATAGTCATTATATTTCTAGATGGTATTTGGTTAAATCAATGTAGTATTCAAAAAAATATTTACTTTAAATTACATACTATAATAATTAAATGTCCAAATATAATTAATTAGGAAAAAAGAAAATTAAAATTTGGTACAAAGGGGGTTCACCGGAGAATGTTTCGGATTGGTATGGAGCATAATTGATTTAGGTAAAATGGGTGAAGTCGGGGGTTAATCGTTGGAAGCTTGTTTTATATTTCAGTGGAGAATAAGAAGGGGTAAAGCTAGGGCCAAACTTGCGACCTGGTCGCAGCGACATAAATGCCACGATTTTCTTTTGCTTTGATTAGTACGTATGTATGGTCGCAGGTCGCAAGCCTGGCCACCTACATAAGAATCAATGCAAAACATTACTCGTAGCGAGCAACATGTTATTCTATTGTAGAGGTATTTGCATTGCTAGAGAAATCACATTTTAAGTGGCTTTAAGAGTTTATAAAAAATATTATTGGGAGTAAAAAACAGAAAGGGTAAAGTTGGAAACTTTGGACAATATAGAGTAATATGTCATTTTATGGGGTTTTGGAATTATATTTTAAACTTAAAACTCATTTAATATTTTATTTTTTTATTTTCATTTCTATAAATTTGGGTAGGTGTATTTCGTTTTCACAAATAAACCTAAACTTAAAAATGAGCCAATTTCTTTTTCTTTTGTTGTTTTTAACCCTGTATATTTTCAGTCAAAGAATCTTTATAAAGTAGGCCCTTAGGAATTTTAAATAAAAATTATTAAAATCAAACAAGAGCTTTTTACGCAAATGCATTTTCTATAATGAAGTGAAAAAAAGGTGGCCCATTTCAAAGTTTGACAAGTTTAAATTGATATATTTATCACAAATAGTAGCACAAAGAAGAACTCTCTAGCAACATAGTTATTTTATACTTAACTACTAGATAACATAAAAAACACCTAAGAAATATGTTATATAAATAAGTAAATCACAAGATTACTGAATTGCACATGTGACTTAAAATCTGTATATGTACAGGGTATCCAGTATAAAATGAACACCCCTTACCTTTTCCCTTAAAAGATAGTTTAAGATAGCAATTTTATGTATCTTTCTCCAGAAATTTGAACATGTTTGTGGAAAATTAATTGGAGTTCTCGTATTTTTAAATTCCTCAGAAAAAAAAATAAAATGGCTATCTTGAATTTTTCTAAAGCTATTTTTTAAGGAAAGGTAAGCGGTGTTCACGTTCACTTTATACTAGAAAACCCTGTAAAGTTACCTGAAAACTAATTCTAAAAAAAAAATAATAAAAAATAATGATAAATCTGCTATTTTTACTTTAATTTACTCATTGATGTTTGAATAAAACAGTTTTTGTCAACATACTTCTAACTGTAACACCAGTATTTACATCCAATCTTTTTCTAGTTTCATGGTGTATCCTTATATTAAAATACTTCTTTAATATCAATTTAATTAAATTTATAAAGTGATCAGACAATGGTTCCGTATCTAAAATATGCTCCCCAAAGTGATCGTAGCATGTAAGAGGCAAATGCCTCAAAGTAGCTGCTGTTAAGGTGTCAATTAAGTTATGCTGGATTTGAAAAATATTTATATCCTTATTTATAGTTCGAAAACATCTTTCCCCTAGAATGCAAATCTCATTGACCAATTTCGATGCATTACATATGTTTGCATTCTCAAAGGTCTTTTTGGTTTGCAGCAAAAAATTACATCCAGACATTTTACACATGTAAAGACCCTTGTACACGTTTGGCCAACTAGTTGGACCAATAATAATGATACCGATTACACGTTGGCGTTGCTCAGTCTGCATTGGCCATTTGACGAGTATGGTTGTGGAAATCATCGCAACTGCGGCACTTTAATTGTACAGTATTTTCAATTTTATAGAAAGTTGTACCAAACGAGGGTGATTAAGAAAAATGGCGCAAAAGAAGATGCTGGATGCTGAGTATTCATCGAAATAGAACAAGGTGATTAGAAACATACAACCAACGTGTGAACCTCGGTGTGAACGCTGCCGCGCTGTTGGCAGATTGGGCCAAGATTTTTTGATGTGTGAACGAAAATCCGTCAACATTCGGCAGGCGGGCCAACGCTGGCCGCCAACCACCAAGTTACGCCAAGTGATTCTGTACACGTTGGCCCAACTCATTGGCCCAACTAGTTGGCCAAACGTGTACAAGGCCCTTAACACATTTTTGTAAAGAAATTGTAACAAAGCCAGCAATATATTTAACAATATCGTTAGAATACGTCGTCATATGCCAAGCTGACGATGTAATAAAGTCCATGTTCTTAATTTGAACACTGACATTATTGTACTCTATTGAATTTAAGAGATCTTCCCCATCTAGAGTGACTGTTGGTTTTTGCCACCGCTGCTGCAATGCAAATTGGAAGTGGAATCGATTGCTGTTGCATTGCCAGTTTCGGCGTCTTTCACTTCAATATGAGTTAAGAGTCTTTTATAGGCGGCCTCAAACTGTATTACAGTAGGGTTATTATTGTGTGCAAAGTATACTTTTCACACGCTTATTCGGGTATTTAGATTAAAAGGATCCGTCTCCGTTTTAGAGCTTCGCTCTCAGAGGTCCAATTCCCAGATCTCAAAAAAAGGGGGCCCAATTTTAGGGCTTCACCGCCTTAGGAGCCCCTTTTTGCAAAACTGTAGAAAATCGGACTCTCATACCAGGGGCCCCCTTTGAAGGCTTGAGGCCCAATTTCAGGGCTTCGCCCCGGGGGCTCCATTCCTAAATCTGTAAAAAATGGGACTCCCGTACCATAGGCCCCAATCCAGGGTTTCGCTCCCTGGAGCCCCATTTTAGGGCTTCGTCCAAGGGGGCCCCTTTTCAAATGTGTCAAATATGAGGCTCCCACACCGGGGGCCCCATTCAAAATCTTCGCCCCCCGCCCCCCGAGGGCCCCGTTTGAAAAAGGAGCCCCAATTTAGGGCTTCACCCTCGGATGCTCCCTTTTCCGAATATGTAAAAAATTGGTCCCCCTAGGGAAGGCAAAGCCATAAGAGGAGACCGCCGGTGAATGGCGCCTTTTTCCAAAGTAGAAAAAGTATAGTATGTAACGCGTGTGAAAAGTGTTATTTTCAACACTTGTTGCACAATATACAATTGCTGAACCGCCACGACATAGGTAATTCTCATAACGTCGCATCGCGCGCAGTATTTTGGATCGCAACTTGGGATTTAGCCGCTCGTCGCTCTACGCCTACGCCTATGGGGTGATATTGAGGTTATGACACTACAAGCTAAATATTATGATACTTACCTATGAAAAGACCGTTTTGAGTTCTCTTTTTGGTAATAAACATTACACACGACACATTTAGCCGGCATTGTGTCTACAAATATCTTGAAAACCTAACAAAAGTCTACTTAAAACTCAAAAAATATCACGTAAACACACCTTGATGCAATCTTAAACAAACAACAGAAACTTCTATAGTGTTGCCAAGTGTATGTTTTAGGTGAGCCAGATGGGAAAGATTGATTTGATAATAGCCTATTAGTGTGACGAGTATTAGTTATAGAACGTATATAATTAGGCAGCTAGTGAAGAAATTATTACAACACACATGCATAAGTATTCCGGATTTTTGCAAAAAAATTTTAATTAAAAACCATCCATAGAAACAATGTAGTTATTTTTTACATATTCAATTTGGCAAACTCGCAGAAACCCTCCTTTCCCATCCGAGTATAAATAGGAGACAACCAAAAAGACGTCGTTTTATATCTATTCCTTGGAATATCCTTGTCACAGCTACTACTACTTTCTAGTGGAGATGGCAATACCTCATTGGCGAAAATATTTTACGTAAGTTGAGCATCTCAGTTTATGCAAATGGTAAAATTTTCAGAGCGGTCCGTTGACTGGTTCGTGAAAATGGTGTATTATGCCTTCCAGCGTGAATCAATCTATATATTTAGCGAAATGAAGAGAAATAATTTAGTCTCATTTCAATAGTCCAGAGTTGCCAGACAGTAGTCAAACCGACAAGCGTCTTAAAGTAAATTATTATTTTGTTATATTTAAATAATAGTGCCGAAAATTACTTTTCTGCACTAGTTCTGAAAGGTACAAATTAAAATGCGTGCAGAAAAGTGCACTTTCCGCAGGCTCGTAGAAACAATGTTTACTTAATGGGCAGCTAAGGTAATTTCAATACCATCCCCCCACGTTATTGAAATATTACATATGCCGCACGCGGCTTCATGTGGTTCTAAATTTCCTAATGCAATTTCGCACACCTTTCATGCACCCTTTTTCTTGTTTACCCTAATTTAATATATAACTTTTATATAAATACCTGTAGATTTCTGTAATTACTTGGCCGATTGTTTTCCTCCCAAAAAGGTGTTCAGCTATATTTCCAACGATTGGCCATGGTTTTGGACCAGGAACACCTCTTTTCACCCAATGATGGGACCATATCTTATGCCAGAGAATAAGTAATACTAAAAATGATGCTAAAAGTACGCCAAACATGGTGGTTGACTGAATAATACAGGAAAAGTTACTAGCTTGCTGTTGACCGGTAACACTGTGAAGAAGTGATCTATTTAAAACTTTATATCTTAAAACGTAAGTACATTTTGATACTGACCCATGTTTATTTGGCTTTGGACGTTTACATTCGTAAATTATAAATGCAAAAATATGAGCGCTAAGATAAGATAAAACTTAAATGCGGACGGTGCCGTTGAACCATCAAAATAAATTATGCATTTGCATGTATACTATGCAGCCAAATTAAAGTAGCATTTTCCTAAATAAAAGTAAGTATCTTTAATTATCAATTCAACCGATTTTAATAATTTTGCGATATGATGTGCATATAACATTACTTGAAGTAAAAGCGGGTTTACACATGCAATGATTTAATGACGCTAGTCTTAACGCCAGTGGAACTTTCATGGCAGTACGCATTTACACATAGTGTATCATGTTAAGAAAAGAGCTTGCAAACAACTGGTGTCGAATAATTGCAAACTCGATAGTTGAAGATCTGATTAAAGATTTAGAATGGGAGAAAAAGATAAAAGAAAAAGTTGTTTATGGGCGCGGAAATGGATTTATGAGAGACCGATGTTTCAAATGCCTTTTTAAGAGAACTTTCCGTGAAAGACCTTTAGAGTTTTCGAAATTATGTATAAATGACAATATTATATCGTGTCCCAAAATGTACCTTGTCCATGTTCCTGCTAGAAGTATTTGAAGCTATTTATATTGCACTAAAGGAATATTATTAAAGTAAGTAGAGTTTGTATAACGAGACTTCAATGTTACGTCACAATGATGACACCAGAAAGTCTCATAATAATATGCTTTGTGTCAATGATAACGTAACAGGGTAGTCTCGTCGTACAAAGTGTATTATTATCAACTTGTTTTATTTGCTTATAACATCAATTTAACAAAAAAGTATGAATACTGTTAATTAAAGTGACATCAAAAATATTAAATTTACACATTTATCGAATATAGTATTACAGGTCTTTAAAAGTATCACTATCATTATTTAAAATAGGGCTAACAGTCTCACTTAAGATATCTCGATCATTATTATTAAAAATATTATTGAGGTTGTCTTCACTTTCAATTTTTTATACTCGACTCTAGCGAGCAGCGGTTATAAACCATAATGGGCGGGACATGGTTTGTTTACTATTTTAGAACATATTTCACTCACGCGTGACCCTCCGCTCGCTACGCTCGCTACGGGGGCTCAAGAAAAAGAAAATAACCAAAGCTAACCCAAGGCGTACCCAAAATTAATAAAACAAAACTTTTTACAAACATAACTTAAAAAAAAAGCTTTGCCACTGCCAGGAATCGAGCCCACAACGTCGCGTCGGAAACGCAGCATCGAACCACTGCACCACTAGAACCGTTACAGGAAACTCGCTGGACCGAAAAGACATTCAAATAAACCCTCTAAATAGTAAACAATTCAACCCGCCCACCCAACTGTCATTATGGTTTGTAACCGCGGCTCGCTAGAGGCGAATATTTTTAAGGCAGTGGCACACACACTAAAGGGAGATCTTATGGCACTCGACCAGCGGTACGTGTGCGAAGACGTTGATTTGACACGGTCCTTAAGCAGTTGTAGGTTGTAAATAGAGGGAAACAGATGTCCTGGGAGTGAGTTCCACAGTGATGCAGTGCGCCAGACAAAGGAATCCTTGTAAAGCGACGTTCTAGGTGTTTCCAGTTGTACGACGAACGAGTACGCCCTAGCCGTCAGTCGTGACTGTCTGACAGGCGCTGCTGGGGGCCGGATTATGCAGACAAAATTCTGGGAGCATTTGCCGTGAAAATATCCATAAAACAGCTGATTTAGGGTGTTCTTAGGTGGGGCACCCTAGATGTGTGACCAATACTCTAAGCACGGTCTTATTTGCGTTTTATAGAGCAAGAGTATCTGCTGCGGTGTATATAGTTTTTTGTTGCGAAATAGTGCACCAAGCTTCTGCGAGGCTGACTTTGCGATGTTAGCAATATGGTCATGCCAGGGAATATTACTCTTGATCGAGACACCCAGTAGTCCAATTTACGAGGATGAAGGAATGGTAGATCCTGCCATAATGATGGCAGGGTACGCCAATTAGCTTTCTTGGTAAATGTGGCTGCTTGGGTTTTTGTAGCGTTAAATTGGACCAAATCCCTGTCGCCCCAGGTTCGAACTTTCTCCAGATGATTAATTGTTGTAATCTGCTCCTGTCGGCAGTGATAAGTCTCAGTCGCTGGTAGGGGGTACTGTCATCTGCAAAACTGTAAACAGGATTATTGCTTTCGGTTAGCAGGTCATTGATATAGTGTTACGGGTGAAAGTTCTCATATTTATAAAGGTTATTTTGGGGAGGAATATCGACTTGGTCGACCATCTCTATTGTCTTTTCTCGAGTTCGAGTTCGTACCTGTTTAGGGTTTCTGACAGGTAGTATTTTGATTGACATATGAGGATTTTTAGTTGAATATCAGCTGATAGTGATTGACCTGATTGCAGATGTGTTTCCGATATTTTGATCCAGTAGGAGGAGAGGAAACAGAAGAAAAACTGTTGTTATTGATTTTGGAAGGCGTTTGTTTAATAATTAGCCAAAGAAGTTCCCTTGGGTAGAGAGGTAGTCCTCGAGGAGTGTCCGTATTTTGTACATGAAGTAGACTGGAAGTTGATTAGGGCTCCGGAGGAAAGGTCAGTTGCGTGGGAATTAAGTCTTAGCAACCGCCGTAATGGCAATATAGACCGTTTGTCCTTCTCAAGATACTCAGGAAGTTTTGGTAAACCCCTAGTTATGGGTAAGTGATTTCAAGTTGTTCGAATGTAGAATTTCAATTAGATATTTGGGACCGAGTTTGGCATTTTTGTAAATTTCGTGTTATGTTGTTGATATGGTTTAATTTACGCTTTTAGGGTTTTTGGAGCTGGTTTTTTTTGAAGCTGGTTTTTGGAGCTAGTTTTTGGAAATGGTTTTAGTAGCTGTATTCTACGGTGGAGTTCCGGTAGCGCTTTGTTGCGGAGTTCTATGACTGTTTCCCTGTAGATCAGGAAGAGCCAATTTTACCCGGAATCTGGTTAATCAGCCCCGTTTTGACATACAGAGAAGAATGATGGCTAATTCTCGGATATAACCTCGGAATTCTGACGCTGTTATACAAGATAAGTCTAATTTTATATTTAATTACTACACTTGGACAGTACTATTGTGCCAGGAATATTTAATACTTTGCATAGACTTTTAAATTTTACACATAATCTAGTACTCGATCACTTTTCGAAAACGGTTGATTAATTTCTTTAGTAAGTAATAGCATACAGCTTAATCTACTGAAGTATACATTTTAAAAGACCCTTTTTGTGAAGTGTTGCTACGCTAGCTTAGAAACATTACTTACTTCTTACGGGTGCTAGATTTATGGACTATCTCTAGTACATTTTATATCCGAGGAAGTTAATCCATTTTATTATATTTTACTTTAATTTTGGCTTTGACAATTGAACATATCATTGTTTCCTTTTTGAGGAATACGTTCTCTTGTTGAAACTTGCAACTTGGGTTTTTGGAAAGGCTATACTAACCGAGTTAAATTGACTTAGTATAGTCTATGTGATAAATTCGGTATTTCTATCACCGTCTAGGTTGCAGGTTGCAGCAAAGCGTTTCGAAGAAGTGAACTTTCAAAATTTTATAACCTTTTATTTGACACTAGAACTTTCAAAATTTCATAACCTTTCATTTGATATCTTCAAATATTTTACATCAAACTGTCAAGGTTGACTAGGGGGAGTGTCTAGTCAGTCAGTACACCGGGTCATTTCGAAATTTCACTACGGGGTAGCTTGCTACTTTCTAACCAGGGAAACTACTTAATAGGCTAGAGGAGCTTGCTATATTTTACTATTCAAAATAAAGTATTGGCCTCAAATGCTTGGTATTATTTAGGGTGTATGTGAGTATGTAGATGTTGAATGGTGACCAAGCAGATAGCGTAGTCTTCGACAGGTAATTGTTTACGTATTTCGACATTAGAATTTGAACTTAGTTTCTTTTTATTTCCAAGTTATTTTTCTGTGTCCGTTTAACATCGATAGGGCTTGCCAACAAAAGTAAACTTGGTGGCGTCCAACCCCGACTTGGACTAATACTTATTTTGATTCAATTCCTTATTTAGTTACAACATTACGGAACTTGATATTGGGAAAAATTAGTTCGAACCAACCCTCCCTGAGACGAGCTGAGCCTGGTGTTCGATTGCAGACGGTGCTGCCTGAGCCATTACGAGGACTGGTGACATCCGCATTACATGGTAGACATCTGATCGCAGCTCAATTCTTCTTGGTAAATATTAACTTGTTTGTAAACCGTCGTTCAGCGCCATCTGCCAAGTAGTTTTATCTTAGAATCGAACGTAATAAATTGACATCCAACGCCAATAGTATTAGGATTAGAATAGCACATAATAATAGATGAGAAACAGAGTTGGTGAAAGTCTTGCGCCCTGAGGCACTCCCGCATTGATGGTGAATGTGTCCGAGGTGTTTCCATCAATTGCAACGTGCAGAGATCAGTTTTTAAGAAAGCTGACAAGCCCGCTGCAGAGAGACGCTGGCAATCCGAAGGACGGCAGTTTGTTGAGCAATCCGTCATGCCAAACTATGTCGAATGCCTTTGAAATATCACGCAATCGCTCGAGATTCTCCGTAGGTCTCAATTGCCCTACTCCATATATGTGTGATTTAGACCAATATATCTCCTATCGATCTCTGTTTGTGAAAGCCGTATTTGTTATCTCTAGTTATTCTGTTGGTCTCGATGTACTTAAGTAGTTTCTGATTGAGTACACGTTCCATCACTTTCAATCTTCTTATTCATTTCTTTCAGTATAATCAAGATTAGGCGGCTGATTTTGATCATGAATATTAAATAAATTATTTAGTTATCCTGACTTTCAATTGTAAAATCTTCTAACTGCCTTCTTTCAGTATATATATTGCGGCTGAAATAAACCGTTAGTCTTTGCTTTACTAAATGAAACCCATGGATTCGAAAGCTACTTGTTCAAGTAATTTTTCTAACTGACATGCTATTGATTTTCCAAAACAATCGAATTCATTACCTTCGGGGGGAATTTGGTTCAAAGTTTGTGTAATTACTTTTAAGTCTTCTATTGCTTTATCAGCAGCAGTTAATCTAGTTGTTTTATACCATTTTGGAATAGTTGCAACCTTTGTTGTTGGGATGCTTAGTTCATTGTTCGGAGGGGGATGTACTTTACACTTTCTCTATTTTTTGTAGGTGCCAAATACTGACGAATGGAACGGAACTCTACAAGGTTTTTTAATAAGGTGGAATTTTCCATGGGGCGTCGGAACCTTAGACGGCAAACATGAAGTTATAAAGTGCTCTAACCACTCAGGGCACACAATTTATAGTTATTTAGCATAATTATCCTAGGACTGGTAGATGATCAATACTGTTTCGAATACATAGATGTTGGTGCTAATGGACGAGAACAACAGAGATTTTTTGTTGGGACGAACGACGGGCGGAGGGAGCG
>MU192167.1:10353-30820 GCA_016904865.1 Pissodes strobi
TATATATATATTGAATATACCGTCAAATACAGTCATTCTAGCCTATGATGCTTTTCCGCTAAAAGAATATTTGCTTAAACCTTGCTCTCATCATGCCTCCTTGCAACAAAAGGAAAAATATTCAATTATAGGTTATCGCGAGCTAGGCAAATATTGGCAAATGTATTTGGTAAGATTTCGTGGGTGTGAAAACCCATAGGCCTGTTCCGTGAAAAGACAAACTCTATAGTTAAAACTGCCTACTTACTGCACAATTTGAACTTCTACATACATTTCACGAGGCCACGTAGATCAAGAGATCAAGAAGGTTTTGAAAATGGAAGTATAATCCCTTCCCCATGGAGACAAGAAATAGCAAGTGCCGGTTTATCAGATCTTAATACAAAGACTACGCATACAACACGAAATTACAATCCATTTAAACCGATCCGATAGAACCAGATTTCAATCAAACCCGTATTTATCTCCTTTTGACCAATTACGATTCCGAATCCAGTTCCGATCCAATAAAATAAAACAGAGAAAAAGGTATCTAAATCAAAAGATAGAGCAACATAAAAGATTGGGTTAGTTTGGGTTAGAAGTACGTTCAGTTCCACCGGGCAGACCGTCAGATCAACACACCTCAAGAATAAGGGACACGTGGGGCGTATACATATACTATCAATACCTGACGCGCTCGAGTATTTTTTTTATTACAGTTTTTTTTAACAAGTTTGCAGGGCTCTACATTGCAAGCCCACCGCTAAAAATGAATACATTATATGACTTTTTATCCTTATTATAATCTTCTTCAAAGTCCAACAGGTCTCCACCACGCTCGTTTTGCTGCGTGGGCTCCCCTCCTTTATTATGCGACCTGAATCAATTTATTTTTGTTATGGTAATAGTCGCTGCAATAATGTGACACAATTTTATCATTTGTTTTATGTCTGTTAGAAATTAGAAGTCTATTAAGCATTGTTATTTTTATTTAGTTTTGTTGAGAGTAGCTTGCTTTAATGAACTGATTATTTCCGCGATAAAAAAATTTGGAGAAAATATATACCAATTTAAATAATGCTATTAATCATTCGCAATAAAAACAAAACGTTTTCTGTCTAATAGAAGTTTGGTTTCGATACAAACGGAAGTGGACTTTAAGGCATAAATATAATAATTTCGTTCTTATTAACAAATTATGTTATGTTACAAAGTAATGCCTGTAAATCGTCATACATCTCTAATCGTTACAAACACACGTCAGTAAATATTTATTTAACTTAACCTTTCATTGACCTTATTTTTCACAAACAGTTCCATGTAAATGGTACTGTGTAAAAATATATTTCTTTGGTTAATTTGGATTGATACAAGTAGGCTTAAAAAATGCAGAAGAATATGACCAATGGATTCGATTCCCCCTTAGTCCCATACAAAAAATAAAACAAAATAATTTCGAATGTTTTTTATTTAAATCTCCGCTTAGCAAGTTGCAAGGACTCGAACAAAAAAGTGTATCGGTAAAATATTTGCCTACGAATCTTCGAAGCTTCTTAGCTTGTTTATTCCTTAATTGTTAATTTTGGTATATCTAATCCACAATCCTCCTTTTACCTCATTGAAAAAATTATAAGAAATGTATGTTATGGGCTGCTGCAACTTAGGACTGACAGAAAGCTCAAAATGTTTTAAAATATGGGCTGCTCCAAGTTTAGTCTGCATTATGCCCAATCGCTTGCCTGGAATTGATTATAAAGTTATAAGTCATTATTTCTGATATCACAAAATGTTTGTACAACTGACGCCATAGTAATTTTGCTAATTTTCCAATAAGGAAAATTATACAGCATTTTTCGTTGAATACATATTTTTCTTAATAAATAATATAGTGAGTAGTTTAAAGTTTATAATTTATTTTCCAAATATTTTAAAGTTAAATTAATTATGAAACAAATCGTTATTAGACCACATACATTATTTGAAAATACAATGAACCAACATCGGAAGCTGTTCATGTTAGTTTATTGGCATATCAAACAATTTATGTGTTCTGATAATGGTTTATGTTTTCAATATTAATCGTGTATGATAGTTATTTCAATTTAGTTGATGGAACCAGAAAGTGTAAATACCTAGATCAAAATTACCAATGCAATGAGTGTGACTCAGTCCGATCTTCAAGAATGTTAATAAAACTGACCTAAAGATACCCAGAAAGCAATATCATTTGTTATATAGATCACAATCGTATCCTGGTAAAGTAATCTTAACTGTAAATATACAGTGTGTCCCAGATTCGGTTCTCTATACATGGATCTCGACTCCTATTATACCTACAGCAAAGGTTAAATTGGGAACGTTTTAGAGGAAACTTAATGCATTCGATAACCGGCTTCAGATTTACCTACGATCGGTCAATTAGTTTTGGAAATATCGGGGAAAACCCGAAAATGATGGATTTTGTTTTTCGCCAGTAAATCCGAAACGGTTAATTTTACAGCTGTCAAAATGTGACATTTAAGCACTTAATAAGATAGCGTGTATAACATGTCTCAATCGTCTTTTCTTATCCCATAACCCGCCTCAACTTTCATTTTTCTTATGGCCGCCTTATTGGATTTTTCGATTTTGGAAAGAGTGTAAAATTTCCAGTCTAGTGATATCTACTAAGTGCATAATAGTATATTATATAATAAGTGTGGTAAGTATGTTATTACAGCACGCAAGTGAAAATTGCTAACCGAGCCGGTGAGGCGAGGTTTGCAATCACTCGAGGGCTGTAATAACTTACCACACGTATTATATACAATACTTTATCTACGCCCCGTGCATAGGGTCATCACATCAGTCATGAGATTTAAAATTAGAAAAAAAAACAGGTATTTGATCATCGAATTCAATGAAGCCACCATAAATTGTCAAATTCACGTCAATTGTTACCTACTGTTGTTATAGGGTTTTTATAATTAATGTGACACACAGTAAACAGTAAACGTCAGTCGAAGCAAGAATATTCTCCAAAAAATAGATTCCGATTCGGACAGTGAAATCAAAAAGCTGGTAAAGGAAGCAACAAATGATTTACTACCCCAGAAGTCTGGAGCCCGCTACGAAAAAGAGTATGAAATGTTTTCAAAATGGTGTTCCGCAAAAAAAGTTAAAGACATTGACGAGGATGTTCTAATTGCATATTTTGTGGATAATTTCAAGGATAAAAATCGTCTTCATTATGGTGTTATTACTCTATGTTGAAATCGACTTTGTCTGTGAAGAGAAATATAATGATTGACAAATTCCCGAGGTTATTAGCGTTTCTTAAAAAGAAATCCGTTGGATACAAGGCCAAGAAATCCAGCGTATTCTGAAAAGCAGAAATCGATAAGTTCCTTGCCGAAACATCAGATTATGAATTTTTACTGCTAAAGGTAGGAATTTTGAAGTTTTTACATTCAAAATACTTTTACTAATGTTATGTTTTATTATAATATAGGTTGTTCTCGTCGTTGGAATTGCCGGAGCATGTCGCAGAGAGGAACTGACCAAAATGACTGTGAATGACATCGAAGAGTAAGGCGAGATTATTGTTATAAGTATTCCGGATTCCAAAACACACACTTCCAGGAAATTCGTGCTTTATGGTCGAGACCAGGAATATTTAAAGAAATACCTGAAGCTGAGGCCCCCTCTGGTGGCAAGCAATAGGCTATTTCTATATTACAAAAAAGGCAAGTGCACCTCACAAGTTGTTGGGATCAATACTATCGGAAAAGTGCCCAGTCAAATAGCATTATTCCTAAAATTGCCAAATCCTGAATCATAGACAGGTCATTGCTTCAGGAGGTCCTCGGCAACTCTTCTAGCAGATGCAGGTGGGGACCTCGTGACCTTAAAACGTCACGGTGGATGGAGGTCATCCACCGTAGCAGAATGGTATGTCGAGGAATCGATCGGAAATAAAATTGCGATTCCAAAAAAAATTACTGGAATGGATAATATGATCCAGGAATCGACAGCAGGCTGCTCAAAATCAACGGTGACATCAGTATTCAAAGAGTATTCCACTTTGGGCGAGATTCATTTTATTAAAATAGAAAATATGTTTACTTCTTCTATTATTATAAATGTTAATAAGTAATATTTCTCTATTTTATTAAAATAAATGTGAAATGTGAAGAATATATCTTGCTTCGACTGACGTTTATACTAGTAATAGTACCTATTCCTTTGTATTACAGCAATACGTGCGGTAATGTTTCATTACCGCACGGCGTGCGGTAATGTGGTACTTACCGAACGCAAAAGCGTGTTGTAATGTACACATTACCGCACGGGCATGGATAAAATATTTGAGTATCATCGAAATATCACACTTCATAAAGTTAGGCCATAATTTATTTGTCAGAAAATAATGTTAATAAGTAATGTATTAAGCGCATTGAATTTTCAATAGAACATGAAAGTAAATAACGACTTCTCAACAAGGCAGATGTCTTGGGACAAATTCCCAACTGTGAGTGTGTTAAAAAAACAAGTCAGAAAAATCGTCGCTAATTTAATTAACACTTGAACCTTTGAACAACCTACAAGTAGATACAAATTGAAAATGAATTTGATTGCCTTTGGCTCCACAAAAATTTACAAATTCTTAGAGCCTCTTCGGCACAAGTGCTAGTTTAGTGACCCTAACGAAGCTGAAAAACCTAAAGAAAATGGAAAACGGTCGACGTTTTGTAAACTTTTGTGGAGCCAAAGGCAATCAATTGCAAGGTAAACATGAATCCTCTACAACAATATAGAACATATATATCTACATTATATAAGTTGTCAACGAAAACCCTAGTGCATCGGTAAGAACTCTAAGACGGGAAATTTGTGAATCAAAATCAACGGCAGAAATAGTGCTAAAAAAGAATTAATAAGTACTAACCTCAATAAAGCCTGTAATGTGAAATCTAACTAAATCTAATTGCTAATTGCTATTGCAAAATCTAATCTATTTATTGCAAAATCTAATCTATATATTCCTAAATCTAATCTAATTGCTAAATCTAATTAATTTAATCTCGTCCATTTGCATTGAGATATTTTTGTCAATTGGTGACTGTTTTTCGTACAACCCTAGCAAGTGTATTTCCGTTAATGTTTCTAAATGTGTCCAAAACTCTTTCTCTCAGGATTTCTATAGTCGCAGGAGAATCAAATTCATAGACCTAATTCTTTGTGTGGTGACCCCAGAGGTAGAAATCCAAGGGCGAAAGGTCAGGGGATATAGGAGACCAACATATATGTGACCCTTTAATGGAATAATTCTTTCGTCAAACTACTCTCTTAAGAAGTTCCTGATTTGAATGGTGTTGTGAGCCGGACATCCATCCTGTTGAAACCAGGTTCCTCTAAACTCATCTTTGGTTAGAGTAGCTCGTAAATCCGGCACAATCTGGTTTCACAAAAGCTCTACGTGCCTCTGTCCGTTTAGATTGTAGTCAAATAAAAATGGTCCTATAACTCGATTTCCTGAAATCATTAATATTTTATAATAGGTGCCCAATTAAAAAAGGTAAGTTAGATTAGATGAAACGTTACTTCCAAATCTGGTCTGTAGACGTCTCTCTGCCACTTTGTGAGGATTTTTCACAGCGTAATGATGAGTGTTGTGCTTATTAAAAGATTCACAATTCGTAAACCTACTCTCATCGGACCACAAGATATGATTTACAAGATCGGGATTTTTGTACACTCCCTAGTATACCACTCACAGAAGCGCATTCGTCTTGAAAAATCAGTTTCTTTATGTCTTTTGTGGATTTGTATGGATGGTACTCATTTTTTTTAACACTTTCTATGCCGTTGATTTTGACACATCAATTTCCCGTTCTACCAGGGTTTTCGTTGACAGCTTGCGAAATGTTTCTGTCGGGATTTTAATTTCAGTATTGTATCCGCTTCTAGGTTGTTCGAAGGCCCCATAGTTAATTTAATTAACTACGATTTTGTTGAATTGGGTTTTATTAGGCTGCCGACGTTCGGGGTACATCTCCAAATACCTTGCTGAGGTAATATTGGCGATTGTATGTGACTGCAAGTGCAGCGCTAACATGTCAAACTTTTCTTCATTTGAATAGGGACTACCAGCAATTTTCAATAGGTTTCGCCAATTTGTGTGTCAGATTATTGATTTTAATTAGAGAAAACGTAATAATTAAAACACAACTTTGACACTTTGAATTATTCAACGTCAAAGTCAGAGCCTCCTTAGATGGAAAGGATGTGTAAGTTATAAGCTCTGTTCCAACTGACTATGAAAACCGTACATTGGACGGTAATTTCCAGTTGTATAATTCGTTTGTCAACATGACAGGTTATTTATCGCCTTCAAAGGTGAAATTGACAACTAGAAATGACGGTCCCTCGTACGATTTTCAAGTCGGTTGGAACAAACCTTGTAACACCCAATTTTCTAACAAATAAATCATGGCCTCCTTAGCAAAAATTATGACCTAACTTTACGAAGTGGAATATTTCGATGATACTCAAATCTTTTTTGCACTTATGAGACATCACTAGACTGGAAATTGTACGCTCTTGCCAAAAATGGAAAAATCCAATATGGCGGCCGTAAGGAAATTAAAAGTTGAGGCAAGATAACAATAGACGCTATCTTATTCATCTTAAAAAAGTGTCCAAATAATGTCATATTTTGACAGCTGTCAAATTAACTCTTTTGGATTTACTGGCGAAAAACGAATTCGGGTTTTTCGCGGATATATCCAAAACCAGGTGACCGATCATAAATCTGAAGCCGGTTATCGAATACACAAGTTTTTTTTTTAAACTTTCCCCATTTAACATTTGCTTTAGGCATAATAGGAGCCGAGATCCCTGTATAGAGAAGCGAATCTGGGGCACACTCTATTATAAAGAAAACCATCGTCAAATTTTGTGACGGATTTTAGGGTAAGCAGTTCATTGTTACTGTGACAGCATGAGCTGAAATCTCTAAAAACACTCCGTAGCATATACCAAATACTCTGGTTTATGACATTTATTGAGTAGAAAATATGTCAATTAGCTAACGTAATTTATATTTAAAATATTAATTATACAGTTATTAATATAAATTTTAGAGAATGTGCAAACGATTAAACCATTAAAGATAGTAACACTTCTAGATGCCTATTAAAGTATTAAATGCGAAAATCATATAATTACGTACCAATACATGTTCGCGGGCCATCGCTAAAGGGGAAATAATATGACTTTCCAACCGAATCTTTTGTAAGCATTCTTTCTGGTATAAATTTATCAGCATTTTCAAGATATTTGTTATCCCTGCATAGGAAGCTATAGGGAATCAAAACTACATCACCAGGAGCTAATTTCACTGTGATTTTCTTGAACTCTGGATTAGTAGGAGTGTATTCAAAATGTTCATTGCACTCTTTTGTCAATAAGTCGACTGGTGGGGTAATCCTCAGAGATTCTGAAACAAAAGTTAATTTTCAGGGTGCCGTCTAAACGAACAAAAGATTGGCTAAACTCCCGTCCTTCAAACCCACCCTGTTTTTCAAAAATCCTACACTGGCTGTTAACACAACTAGTTTTTAAGGTTGTTTGATTATTTAAACGAAATTATATCATATTCTTACGGTGGGGGAAGAGGACAATAATTTATCATTTTTTCAGCATTGATATTTTTCCGAAATATCACAAGTATCTGACAGCTAGTACGAACTGGCAGAGTTTATTTAGATGCAGACATACTTATAGTAAAAATGTTAGATGTAGGCACATTAATATTTAATATATTAATAGGTGTAATATTGAGCGATCAGGATATTGTGGCGGCATCGGCAGTAGTGGGTGAGGTTTCCTGAAGGTCGGCGCCTATTTTTATGTAAAACTCCAAAATGATCACGTAACTAGTTTATAACTGGCACAGTCTGGTACAATAATTTGTAAAACAAGCCTGATTTATTTTTTACTTGTCGTTCTGTATAGGCTTCATTTAACATAATAGTCCGTCTCGTACTGCTTCCGAATATACTAGGTAATTAGATGTTGTAATATGGCTTCAAAGGAGTACGGTTTTATATATAACGCCCTCTGTTGACTGCAAGACCGTGCTCATTTGCAAAGGAGCCGATACAATTATGATTCATAATAAATTCTTACATATGTAACGTATAAAAAGTAAATGAACACCATATAAGCCGGGTCAAAACTTTAAACATGATAGAAACTAAAATGGAAAAATACAGGTTATTTGCATATTGTTGGGAAGGTTACGAGAACTCTGTAATACTTGCAATTAATCTGACTAAACATAATTTATCGCATAGAGTGTCTACAAAAAGCGTTTACACATGTTTTAAATTCTTTATAAAAAATATCCTCTTTCACAAAAGTTAATAAATTCACAGTCCTTCGCAAAGATGCAACCGGGGGGACAATGAAAATGATGAATAAAAACGCAAACATGTGATTTGTGTTGTAATTCAAATAATTTTTAAAAGCGCAGAGTTTAAGAAAGTAAAAATACAAATACGAGTGTTTATAATATAATTAATTAAAGAAATATATTTTTAACATTAATATTAAATATTATCATAATTAAAAAAATAAATATATGCGGATATGAAGACCTAAAAAAATTACTCTCCACTTGTAGATAGGAAAATCTATTAATATATAATTAGCCAGAACATCGCTGTAATATTTTAAACCTGTTCCGAATCGTTTTAACCCGTTTTGGAATCGGAACAAATTAAAAATGTTAAGGTAAGTTAGAACTAACCCAAATTAACCGGATCATGACGACTAATCAAAACTAACCAAAAACATTAAAATTATTTATAACGTACCGGAACTGGTTCAAATGACTAAAATATATGAAAAACTAATCGAAATTTACCGAAAGTTGATTGAAGGTCTAACCAAAACTAACCAAACAGCTCGAAAAAGGGCAAAAACGTACCGGAACAGATTAAAAGTATTAAACTAACCCAAATTAACTGAATTTTGGCAACTGACTAAAACTAACCAAAAAACTATTAAATTTGTTATAACGTATGGGAACCGGTTTAAATGACTAAAATAAATTGGAACCAGCTGAAAGTAACCGAAATTTGATTGAATGAATATCCAAAACTAACCAAGAGCACCAAAACTGGCAAAAACGTTTCGGAAGAGGTTATAAAAATTCAAGTAAGTTTAAACTAACCAAAACGAATTTTGGGGACTAACCAAGATTAACTAAAAACATTAAATTTGATTATAACCTGTGGGTAACCAAAAAGGGCTAAAACGTATCGGAACAGATTAAACATATTAAAGTAAGTTGTAACTAACCCAAATTAACCGAATTTGGCGACTAACTAAAATTGACCAAAAACATTTAAATTGGTTATAATGTATCAGAACCGGTTCAAATGACTTATAATTGGAACTAACTGAAAGTAACCGAAAGATTATTGAATGACTAACCAAAACTAACCAAAACTCACCAAAACCAACCAAAACTAATCAAAACTAGCCAACATTAACAAAAAGCACCAAAACGGGCTAAAACGTATCAGAACAGATAAAAATGTAAAAGTAAGTTCAAACTAACCCAAATTAACTGAATTTTGACGACTAGCCAAAACTAATCAAAATCATTAAAATTGTTTAAAATGTACCGGAACCGGTTCAAATGACTAAAATATATTAAAACTAACTGAACTTTACCAAAAGTGGATTGAACGACTATAGCTCAGTCAAATTAAGCAAATCGGTGGAAAAAATTCCTAAAGAGTTGAAATTTTTTTTAAACGCTTTCTCTACACTTGGGTAGACATATATCAAAAGTCCCCGAGGGTAGGGGGTGAGCTCGAGGAGGGGGTGGGGGTTAAAGGTACCATTTTTAAGTTTTTCGCTTAAATCTCAAAAGCGATCACTCCTATCGATTTTCATAATTTATAGCAATTAAAGGTAACAAAATTGTCTACAAAAATAGTTCTATGCACTTTTGTCGTAGGACTAATTGTAAGCGAGTTATAGGGCGGACAAAATAAACATCATTTAAAAAAATCTGCTTTATTTGCATTTAAAACCGTAGGACAATTAATTTATTGGTCCAACGCTTCATTGGAGGAGATGAGGGATCACGGGGGTCCATAAAATCTTCCTAGTCGTCCCCATATGCTGCATTCGCGTCTTCAAACTAAACAATGAAATTTAAATTACAGTCTTGTTCAGTAGAATAATGGTAGATAAATGTGTTGTAAATTTAAAATTTGAATAGACCGCGAAAAGAATATACTAGAAGCGGATATATTTTAGGTGATAAGTTGGAGAGGGAGACATTATGGTTGAAGATGTTAGACCACCGGTAGTATAGTCGAACTTTTGTGTAGTCCTTAATATTAAACATAAAAATCAGTAGTAGTTGTAGAATTTAAGTGAGCTCCCTCAATATATTTAGTTTAATACTCTATGTGCCAATTTTGTAAACGTAAATCAATATAATAGTTAATGCATTTTCGGTGTTTTATTAACTTAGAATGAATGTGGTGCCAACCCAGCATAGTAGGTAGTTGGTAGCTAAAGTGTAAAGAATATTAATTATAAGGGATAACAAGTCCCAGGTATAAAAAACTAAAAGATGATTGAATATAGATTATTTAAATAAAACTTACAATAAATTAAGTATTGGTCCAACAGTTTATTAAAGGGTGTCAGGGGGGTCTATCAAGTCTTCCTGTTCGTCCTCATATGCTGAATTGTCATCTTCAACTCGAAAGCCGTAAGTGCATGCGCCCTCACAGTTACCACATATTGACGAGCATAGGATACCTGTTAAAGATTCAAGTTTTAAGTTAAATTATTTTTCCGTTGTATTTTACTTATAGCCATCAGTTAATATCAGAAAAAAACAATACCTGATTTGCGGCATACACAACGGGCCCCACAGCCTTTGGTGCAGCTGCAGAATATTGTTGAAAGAATGGCAGGTGGGGCAGGTTAATTTAAAGTTGTCAAAGGTTGAAGATCTCCATCTGCTCCTTTCATCCAACCCCAATCAGTGGGTTCCAGTTTGTTGCCCAGCGATTCCTGAACTTGAAAATAAACTCTGTATGAGTGTTGCAGTGTAGAGCTTTTAGTAGGTGGTAGAGAGGGGAGGTCTGGCTTCACCCTTGTGGTGGATTTTAGGAATGCTGCATATCGCTGTTTGTCCAAGCCTGTAACTCTGGCTTTGTATATTGCTAGGAACATCAGATCTGATCAGATTCTGCTCCCCGGCGTTTGCCACTTCCTCGGGTGTTGAAGTATTTGCGTAAAATTCGTTGGCGATTAATTGCAGAGTGTTATCCCTCATAAGTAATTTAGCAATTGTTAACTTGCCCTTTTGGAAAATTGCAGAAGTGGTATCGCAGCCGGTAAAAGCGTGAATGATGAAAATGCTTTTTGCAAAGTCAAGTTCCTGCAATTCCTTGAAGGAGTAAGTTTTACTTTCCTCATTTCCCTTCCCAGGTTTAAAAAACTTTATCTCTCGTTCCTTTGGAGCTAAAGCGATCAGTAACACCAAAAGATCCACATCCTCGCCGATGACAGCCGTTGAATAGCTACATTCTGCTTTTTCCAATGCGCACCGTATACCAGTTGTATCTGCATCAGCATTACGCTACGCTACGTGCTACGATGTTCTTCGAGATACTGTCCGAACCGAAAACATAGAGCTTAGCGACAGCGCGGATAAATTGTTGTGCAAGGAGTACTGCGTTGCCAAATTGTCGCATATTCCTGTATCCGTGGGGGAAAAAATGGGGATTTTTTTAATCCAAAGTTCAAAAGCCCGTAGCTTATTGCTTACGGTTAGTTCTACGACCAAAGTGCATAGGACCATTTTTGTAGAAAATTTTGTTAGCTTTAATTGTTATAAATTATGAAAATCGATAGGAGTGATCGTTTTCGAGATTTAAGCGAAAAACTGAAAAATGGTACCTTTAACCCCCACCCCCTCCTCGAACTCACCCCCCACCCTCGGGGACTTTTGATATATGACTACCCAAGTGAAAAGAAAGCGTTTAAAAAAAATCAACTCTCTAGGAATTTTTTCCACCGATTGCCCTAATTTTGCATTATTTGACTGGGGTACTAACCAGAACTAACCAAAAGTGCAAGAAGGGCTAAAACGCGAAACAGATTAAAAATATTAAGGTAAGGTGAAACTAAATTAAATTAACCGAATTTTGGCGACTAACTAAAATTAACCAAAAACATTAAAATTAGTTATAACGTATCGGAATCGGTTCGAATTACTAAAATAAATTAAAACTAACTAACACTAACGGAAAGCTGATTGAATGTCTAACCATAAATAATCAAAAGTAGCCAAAAGCACCAAAACGGGCTTAAACGTATCGGAATAGGTTACAAAAATTAAACTAAGTTAAAATTAACCATGCGAGCGTCAACCAGGAACGTCTACAGATTTGACCCTGGACGATCTAAATAGACGCCTGATGAAGGCAATAGGCAATAAGGGAATAGCACTAGCCACCTTTCTGGACATAGAGGGTGCTTTCAACAACGTTCCGGCCTAATCGCTGGATAAGGCACTTAAACACAAATAAATCCCCATAACTATCTGCAACTGGATCCAAACAAACCTAAAATATAGGACAATAACTGCCACCATAGGTGCGGATACGGTTACGGCGAGGGTGGGGAGGGCTGCCCCCAAGGAGGGGTTCTATCACCACTACTATGGACCATTATGATAGATAGTCTACTAGACAAGATGGAAAATGAACGATACTTCTGCCTATGCTACGCAGACGACTTAGTCTTGGTAGACATGGGAAGGAACATGGGCTCCTGTTTCAACAAGAACACAAAAGGCCTTGGACATAGTAAGCAAATAGTGTGAAGAGGAGGATCTGTCGGTCAATCCGCTAAAAACCACAATAGTCGCATTCACAAAGAAAAGAGCATTAAAGGGTCTGAAAATTCCAATGCTTAGCGGGATGATAATTCCCTTTTCCATGGAAGTCAAATACCTAGGTGTCACTTTTGACCAAGGTATGAATGACTTGGGGACCGCATCTTAGCAAGGTCACTCAGAAAGCAAGAATTGCACTTCCCCACAAAAGTGTGGTAAGGCCCATGCTAACCTATGGCTCTATAGCCTGGGACATAAAGCCCATGCAAACAAGTGCAATCAGGCAACTAGAAGGCGTACAAAGGCTGGCCTTTGTATGCCTCGGGGGCGATGAAACCAACCCCAACTAGAGCACTAGAAGCCCTGCTTAATCTACCTCCATTACATATCCTCATACAGGGGAACCTTAGAATGGTACAATACCGGCTCAAGCAAGGCAATAAACCCATCATTGAATGGGAAAGGTCAACAAGCTGTAAACTAGAGGGAATGCCATCAGACGACACAACCCCCTTCTATGGGCTTGATAGACCCTTCTCAGTAGCAATTGTAGGCAGAGAAGAATGGGAGGGGGGCTCCAATAAAAGCGGACCAAGCATGGTATACCGACGGCTCTAAGACCAGAAAAGAGGTGGGAGCCGGGGTCCACGAACCAAGGTCAAATATCTCCATAAACATGGGCAGCTAAGCCGCAGTGTTCCAAGCAGAGGTCGCGGCAATCTAACACTGCGCCATGGACATAGAAAAATTGAACATTAGAAAAAGAAGGGTAGTCATATACTGCCTTAAAAGCAGTCAGCGCACACTAGGTCAGATCGTCCTAACAATAAGCTCACCATTGCCTGGGTTCCAGGACACGAAGGCCATCAAGGCAATGAAGAAGTCGAGGAACTTGCAAAACTGCGGGATAGCAGGTAGAGTCTTCAAAACAGCTCGATAGATAAACAATCTCTAAACTGGTGATTACAAACACCAGGGCAACTACAGGCCAAACAGTTCATAAAACACGGCTCCCCAAAATTCACGGCAGATCTACTTGAAAGGAGTCGCAAGACGATAAGAATATTAGTGGTTGACGGGCACTGGCAGATAATAGCCGTTGCAGGTTCTGTCACCGGGAGGAGGATGAAACTTCAAAATACGTGTGGTGCGAGTGTGAGGCTCAGGTATACAAGGCTAGGAGATACCAAACCAGGAACTGCAAGGTACATGGAGGAGTCAGCACTCGATTTCTGGAGCCTGATTAGGAAGACCAGACTGTATGAGGTCCTCTAAGCATGATTTGGAGGGCTACAATAAACCTGCATAAGTTGCAGTGGCAGAGGCGGGTATCAGCGCCAACTCTCTTCAATTCTATTCTATTCTATTCTAACCAAAAATATTAAATTTTATTATAATGTATCGGTGTCAGTTCAAATGGCTAAAATAATTGGCACTAACTGAAACTAACCGAAAGTTGATTGAACAACTAACCAAAACTATCTAAACATAACCAAAAGCACCAAAACGGGCTAAAACGAATCTGAACATGTTAAAAATATTACAGTAACGTTATGGGTAATTATATCGGTATTAATAGATTTTCTTATCTACAAGTGGAGGGTAATTCTTCATATCTGCACCTTATTTATTTATTTTTTTTAATTAAGGTAATGTAGCTCCATACCGTTAAACAAACTTTCACGTATTATTAACGGAGTAATAGACAACTCTGATAATTTAGTAAAAGAAAAAAGCGATCTCAAATCTATTGAGGTAACCCGCCTCTTTAAAATATTATTTCATTAGACCTTATACCTTTAGTTTAGAGACACCCTATATATGTATATATTTTGAGACACCCCATATATATTTAAAATATAAAAACAAGTCATAAATTGAAGTCGAATTTTGCGAGGTTTTTTGGAGGATATCTGAAAGGGATTGCTCGAGAACGAAGGATAGAGAGTCAGAAGCCAGCAGAGTGTACGGTTTATTTTGGTGAATTGTTTTGCTTCTGTGTTGCAACATGTCATTACAAGTCGGTAAAATGAAACTTATAATATTGTTATTAATATAATTTCCACAAGCATTTCTTTTACTCTCATGGATAATTCATATTTGATGGCATAGTATGTGTATATATTTTGATATTGATATTAACATGATTTGCACAAGTATATTACTTTTATTCTCATTGATAATACATATTTGATGGTATAACATATGGATATATTTTGATATTGTTATTAACATGATTTAGAAGTGGAAGGAGAACTGGCTCCCGGTAAAACTGCAGCTCCTAGAAAAAAAAACCCTAACTACGCAGGGTTTTACGATGGCAATGACGAATTCGGAGCAACAACGCTCTCTTCTACAGGCATTCCTCGAGGAAGGAAACGGCGTACTTTGTTCCAGAATACACTGCACGTGACAAGTTACAAACCGAAAATCTTGACTCTCCGGCAAAAATCCATCCAATCCAGTCAAATAATTTCTCTACAGTAACCTAGTAACTACGCCACTCTCTATCGCCCGAAATAAGTATACTCCCCCTTCAGGGTGAATTAAAAATTCTTAAACTTTATCAGACATATATACGCACTACCTCCTAAGAAGGTTTGCCGAAGAAAGAGGACGAAATCCAGCCAAAACCGACTAACTAGGTCGTGAAATTCAATGTTCAAAAGCTAGCAAAAACTCGAATCACGGGCCCGCTTTACACTGTCCTGTATCCAACTTAAAACTACACTAGCCGATTGTCGCCAAATTTACTAGCATCTGCAATATGCAATGAAACGTATCTAAGCCTGTATGATATTATGCATTGCTGATGGGACAAAGAAAACCAACGATCATTCATCATTGACAATGACCAAACAACCAAATCATTCCGAACGGCGGCCATTCAAAGCTATTCAACGCAAAAATATCAATCGAACCTAAACGTACCTTAAGCTAGACCCGTTTTTACCTTGCTAAAATCATATATTTAATATTGCAAAGTAGTTCGAGTGACGTTGCCAAGTCAGGGAACATACGCATTTAATAACACATCCTGACTGCGTATTTTTAAAGCTAAAGCGAAAAACAATCGTTTAACAACAAAACAAGGGCAGCACATCAATTAATTATGTATTTTGCTGTTGGCTTGAATCGTAACCACGTCAAAATCACAGGACAACCGCTTAGCGAATTAAACATCTGACAACGTTCAAAGACTAACCTTTTCATTAAACGTTCCGAGGTGCATTATATTACACTCGTTCGTAGACAACCAACAATTATTTTAAGGTATATTACCGCCGAAATAGGAAATTATTCGCAAGGTAAATGATTTAATTGAAGTGCACTGCTATATACTTAAATGTTTTCTTGATAGCGATGTAGAATACGATACGATCTAGTGACTGAAATTACGTATCTAGCTTGTTTCAGTTTATTCCTCTAACAGCTCTATAAAGGCACTGGTCGTTCGACAATCATGCCAGATTAAGGGTGGAATCACTGACTTTATTTGACCTCTATCTGCTACATATTTTTCCAGCTAAATTGTCATGTAACAAACTAATACCAAATTCTTCAGTTTTGAATGTATTGTAGTATCGTCACAACTGTGGAACGACAAATTGTGGTGCGGGAGACAGCAATTTAATTAATAGATATACTAATAAAGGTTGTACAGCATAACTCGGTTTAGAAATTGCGATCGAGGTTTTATCTGCCATGCTCTTTTCCCTCCTGAATTCCAAGCGGAGTATGGCACGTTTTTCTTTAATAAATTAGGCGTATTAGGAATCTGTGGTTTAATTTACATGACGCACCTTTCCCTCAAATGTCCCTAATTGTGTTTAGTCGAAGCGCAATACGAATAATTAAAAATTGTGCAAGATATAATAATAACACAACGTAGGTATTGATTTTCTTTTTAATCTATTTTGACGATCATTGGCAAAATAAAGACAAAGCACAACTTATCTCATTCAAATATGTTGAACAGGCCCGGGTACGTTATACTACACTATAATTCGTACATGTATAGATCAAAATTATTTCCAATATAATTATGAAATATCCAAACAAATTAATGGTTTACCAATGGGCTCTCCAATTTCACCTTTATTTGCCGAGATTTTTATGGCTGATTTTGAACAACATTCATTCAACACCAACAATTCTTTAATCAGAAATATATTTTTTTGGGGTAGATATGTGGATGACATATTTTGCATATTTACAGGAACCAACAGAAACTTAGAGACACTGAGAATAACTTATTAGAAAAAGGGCTCAAATATTCTCCACAATCCTACCACCAAAAAGATTTTGAACTTTTGGCATTTAATACACAAATATCAATGAACTCTATTTCAAGCATTTCGCAACTAAACAAATATAGCATCTCTGAAGAATTTAAATCTAATTCAAATACTCAACTGAATAAGGAAGAATTTACAACTTTAAATACAATAAAAGCAAAACTAACGCAAAATAACCTAATATTAACTAAAGCTGATAAAGGAAACACGATAACTGCTAAATCTACATCCATTACATATCCTCATACAGGGGAATGAAAGAATGGTACAATACCGGCTCAAGCAAGGAAACAAGCCCATCATTGAATGGGAAAGGCCCACAAGCTGGAAACTAGAGGACAGTGAGGAGATCAAGTATCTCTTAGAAATGACATCAGATGAAACAACCCCCTCCTATGAGTTTGATAGACCCTTCTCAGTAGTAATTGTAGGCAGAAAATAATGGGAGCAGGCCTCCTATAAAAGCAGACCAAGCATGGTATACCGACGGCTCTAAGACCAGCAAGGGGGTGGGAGCCGGGGTCCACGGACTCAGATCAAATATCTCCATAAAAATGGGCAGTCAAGCCACAGTGTTCCAAGCAGAGGTCGCGGCAATTCAACACTGCGCCATGGAGATAGAGAAATTGAACATTAGAAAGAGGAGTGTAGTCATATAGTCCGACAGTCAGTCCGCAGTAAAAGCAGTTAGTGCACACAAGGTCAGATCTAGACAGTTAAAGACTGCATAAGTGCCCTTGAAAAGACGTCGGTCGTAAGAATAAGCTTACCATTGCGTGGGTTTCACGACCTGTAGGCCATCAAGGTAACGCAGAAGTCGACAAACTTGCAAAACGGAGCACAAGTAAGGTCACGTTGGGACCTGAACCCTACTGCGAGATAGCAGAAAGACTCTTCAAAACAGCAGTTAAAAACTGGATAGATAAACAATCTCTAAGTTGGTGGTTACAAACACTGGGGCAATTACAGGCCAAATAGTTCATAAAACACGGCTCTACAAAATTCACGTCAGATATACTTAAGAGGGATCGCAAGACGATAAGAATAATAGTGGGTCAGCTGACGCTGACGGGGCACTGTAGAATGAACAGACACATGGAAAAGATCGGCCTGATAGATAATAGCCGTTGCAGGTTCTGTCAGGAGGATGAGGAAGCTCCAAAATACGTGTGGGGCGAGTGTGAGGCTCTGCAGGCTCAAGTATGCAAGGCTAGGAGAGACCAAACCAGGACTTGCAAGGTACATGGAGGAGCCGGTATTCCATTTGCGGAGTCTGATTAGGAAGACCAGACTGGATGAGGTCCTCTAAGTATGGTTCGGAGTACTACAATAAACCTGCATAGGTTGCAGTGGCAGAGGCGGGCACCAGCGCCAACTCCCTTCAATTATATTCTAAAGTCATCGAGCTTATAAATCAAGTAATTCTAATAAAGTTGTTTTTGTGTTCATAGGCGTCACATAAGAGTTACACAATAGTTAGAAAAATATAGTTTTTCTTCAAACGTCAGTAAATCCGTTATTACTCGACTGTGTAGGCGGCCGTGAAGTTTCGTTTTTCCTCCGCCGGAGCTTTACTTTTCACTTTTCCGCCGCCGGAGGTAAAAGTGTTGTCATAGCAACATAGATACAATACAAACAGACAACAAAATAAGCGTCAACAACTCAAGATTTATTAAACTACAATTTGTATTTATCACTCAATTTGTGACTGCATTTATAAAAATCACTAATTTAGGAACAAATTGGTTATTATTTAATCGAACTTACTCAATAACTGCTTATCAATACGGAATTAAAACGCAATCGGATACGCAATCTTAAAAAAATAATTATTGTTGACAGTGTCCACTGACAGCTTGATGTTACAATTATATTCACCGACACCGGTCTAAGCAAGGCCACCTACGACCGTGGTCTAAGCCGCCTTGCGAACCCATTTATCTTTAATAATAATTCGATATTATTACTATTAAAAAGAGATGTTTTTGCATTAATTTGTCGACATTTGAAGAAAAAACAGCATATTTTATTTGGAGGAAAAGTTACTTTTCATGGCTTGCTCTCTATTACCAGCCTCACTCCGTTCGGCTGTTAAACACGAGCGCGCCATGAAAAGTACCACTTTTCCTCCATATAAAATAATATACTATTTATTAAAAGTTACTATATAGCCATCTAACCCTGATGAGTATCTTTGCGCTATGTGGGTAAAAACACAGTTGGTGGGCATTGTGGCGAACAAAAGGTCTTTGCGGTTTTTGCGGCATAGTATTAAAAACTCTGCCCTCATCTATAAAATCACAATAGCAACAATATACAGTCAAAGGAACTAATAATTAAATAACACCAACATATTGACATAGATAAGAAAAATAAATGAAAATAAAAATTTAAGAGATACTCTTTAGAGCAAATAATTTTAGATGGGACAATAATAAAACAAGTTTGAAAAATAACTGCAAATCCCATACAGAGCATACTTGTAACTATAGATGATATTATAAATACCCATTTAATATAATCCCTCAAGTATACAAAATAATTTCTATGAATCAATATAACAAGTCACTCATCGACTTACCATAAAAGCATGCATTTAACCAAGACATTTCATGAAGAGCTTCGTATGTAAGCTCCCCATTATTTTCCTTTTCAAATTTTCTAATTTCTTCTCTAATTTTTTCTTGATATTCAGGATGTTTCGCCAAATTAAGAAGCAAAGAACTCAGCACTAGCGAAGAAGTCTCATATCCGTCAATAAAGAACGTACAGGCATGACCAGTGATTTCGGTGTCCCCGAATTTCTTTTCTTTGGCCAATTCAATTAAAAATTGTAAATAATCGTTGGCTTGAACTTCGTTTTCCCTGCGATGTTGAACTACTTCGCCAATTATTTGCATAAGCTTGATTTCTACATCACGAGCAACAAATCTGTAAAAGAAATTTAAATTTTATAACATAATTTATAATTTTGGGTTCCTTATGGGTGTGCCACTTGTAGAATCGTATATTTAAACAAGTTTTAGACATAGATAGAATGCACCTTTACAAAAATGGTTGGCTTCTTGAATGACGATAGTATCTTGATTTACATTAAATAATTATTGTGAAAGTATATCGGTTTAGTTAACTGTTTGAACCTTCGTGAACTTTTGGATGGCTAACGAATTCTTGGGAATTGCTCTTTTTTTACTATACTCTATTTCGAAATGGTGCGGAGTAATAAAACCTACTTATAAATGCAAAACGCTAACAGAGTGGTCAA
>JAEQML010058117.1:0-30819 GCA_016904865.1 Pissodes strobi
TTTAACAGCTATCATCCAAAATTACAGTTTACGCTCGAATCCGAACAGAAAAAAGAAATTAATTTTTTGGACATAACATTGCATAATAGAAACAACATAATTAGAACAGAATGGTATACCAAACAAACATGGTGCTCCAGATACACAAATTATACTTCGCATCATCCTCTTTCACAAAAGACATCAGTAATAATCGGCCTAGCTGACAGAGCCATCCAACTGTCAAACGTTGAATTCAGGGAAAAATCTATAAAAAAAACTAAGGAAGCACTCACAAAGAACAACTACCCCACAGATCTTATAAACTCGGTGTTTAAAAATAGAATTAATAGATTTTACAACGAAACAAACCGTCACTCAAAAAATACTCCCAATACACAAACACATAACAATTATTACTTAACACTTCCATATATACAGGGCCTATCCGAACAGTTACAACATTTATTCTTAAAGTATGATATATCAGTAGCCCACAGGGGACATAACTTATTAAATATACTTTTTACTAAGTTAAAGACAGAAACACCAAAACTTAAAAAAACTCATGTAGTATATAAAATCCCCTGCATAGAGTGTAATGGGGTATATATTGGTCAAACAAGCCAATATTTGCAATCGAGAATACGCTCCCATAAATATGATAAAAAAAATTCAACAGCCCTAACCAAGCATGAAACGCAACAAAAACATAAATTTGATTTCGACAATACAAGCATTTTAAGAACCGAAGCTCATAAAAGTAAACGAGAAATCTACGAATCAATCGAAATTAAAAAAAAATAAGAACGCAATTAACGACAAAAAAGACATAAACTTATTAAATAAAATTTATTTCAGTCTGATATAGTTACAAAGGGTTGAAGAAAAACAACATAAAAAAATGCTTCATATACAAGTTACAGTGGCTGGGCCTTTCCCTCACCTCTTTAAAATTGCAATTTCGTTTTTATAAGAAACAACTATGCGGAAAAAAATCATATCTTTTGCTACAAAATATTTGATATTTAGATTAATTTTAGTAGACTCTGAACACCGACAATTATATTATTCCGTCGAAAAATAGGCGTCTGTTTCTGTTTTTGAAATGACGAGTTATATAGAAAAATGTTTGTTCTACGTGTATGTGTTTTTGTCGTCATTTTGCGGATATTATATTTTAGGGTAAGTTCTATTTGGATATATATCTTTAGATAGAGACTGTTATTCTGTTCTTGTTTGTAATTTTTAGACTTTTGAGAAGGGCACGGAATTCCTGCCGAAACGTCAAGTTCAAATCACACAAAACAAAAAAAATATTGAAAAATGACTGCGTAGAAAGTTATTTGTGTTTATTTTATTGAGAACCTATACCCAAGAAATTAAGTAACTATATATATATATATATCGAAGGAAAACATTGGAAAAAAATTACCTGTAAATGGTTGCTATACGACTAGCTCGTTGGAATGCACAGGTAGGTCGTAGATGTACAAAGGCTTCTGTAAAGAATTAAGACGCAATTAGAATCCACTCACGGCATCCCAACACGGCGGCATTCATAGTAGAGAGACAAAAAAACAAACTCACTCACCTACTTAAGGCAGCATCAAATCGCAGCTATGGGGCGAGTTTCAGGCACTAACGAATGAAACGAACCAACATAATCAAAATAAGGCCTGAGACTTTATAAATTGGTTGGTCAGAACAATCCCATGAGGTAAAGCAAAAAAAAACGTCCAACGCGTCCACTGCCTTAAACAGCAAGCCAACGTAGAGTGATTTCCTTCAAAAACTCTCCGGAAGCAGATGCTTCCTTCCAATATTCCCACTACAATGACGCCTGGCCAATAAGAGTATAGTCACCACCCGTCACGTGGCCACGAGCTGTCATACCCAATAAATTATCAACACAAAAGAAAAAAGTCCCTAAACGGCACGCACGTTTAGGACTTGGTACCACAAACCGCTTCAGAAAACTAACAGTCCCAATTTTAAATTTCCTGTAGAAGGCAAATGCAATCCACTTCCATCACTGCATTCACCGGTCGGTAGAGGTCATTACAGCGAGTGATAGTAACTAATACTATGAACTGCACCAGTTTGTCAAGAATATCCCATAATATATATCCTCACAGGACTAAAGGGAGCAACAATTATTTATTCGGCTGGTCTGCCATTTCGTCAAGGAGAACTCTTACTTAAACTTTAAGTTTTTGACGGCTCAGAATGGTATAATAAAGAGAAGAGCGTGATGCACATGTCTCTTCGTTAGGGAGCGGCTAATAATATCTGGTGATGGGTTCTTTTCAGAGTTAGGTTGATTAGTTTTAAATTTAGTTCAATATACTTTAAGTTATGTTTAAATTAAGAGCACTGTTTTGTTTACTATCCTCTTCACGTGTTTACTTTGGCTTAATTTTAAATAATTTACTTTTACTTTGAACCAACTTATTTTTGGGCGGAACCATTCAGTTGTTTGCCGTTGAGGTACAATCGAGTGAATGGGGATCAGGTATACTAGGTTAGGACATCCAAAGTCGGCCCCGTAGTGGTGGTACAATAGACTCTGAATGAAGGGCGATTTGAACTTGTTACTGGAAGCCTTTGCCATTGAGGTACTACCTACTGAATCAAGTTGCCGTTTATTCGGTTTGTGCGCTCTTTTATACCTAAATTTGCTGAATGTTTACTGAATCTTTTTTAAAACATATTGAGATAATACACGTAATAATTATTTTTGAGATCAAGTACTAAAATGAAACTTTAGACTGAGCGTTTTTTTTTATAAAAGAACCATTAGTTTACAATATTATGCTGTAAATTACATGAATTAATTATTCTTGTTATTCAGGGGTCCTGTAATTATACACCAAGGGATTGCAAAATGGGTAATAATTTGCTTTTCGACAGCGTGCTACAGTATCAGGGCTTTATGTTGATAAGCGTTTTAAATAACCTTTACTTATAATGTGCAGCGTTTAACTCAATCTGATTCTGCTCTTGGATTGAAGGGCGCACTAGATCTCAGCACAAACTGCCGACTAGATCGGGTTCACGAAAACTGTTCTCATATCTTGAACTGTTCACTGCTTACGAGATTTGAGCCGCTCTTCTTCATTAAATCTTAGATTCACTTCGTTGTGCCAAGACATCTTTGCCAGTTTATACCGAATGTTCTAAAATTAATGTAAAATACTTAATAGATTAAGTAGTTTTATATTATGTACGTGTTATAAATATATGTTGAAAAATGCTAGCAGAGTTACGGCCCTTAAAATGGTTCCCTCTAAACATAGTTTTTGTCAGTAGTTCCGAAACAGTTACAGGATAGCGCCGTGTATATCTTTACGCGAAGCCTTACTTAAAATAGATACATTCTCACAGATATGTTAATGTTGTGTTGGAGACGTTGAAACCGTGAGCAGTTTACGACGATTTATTATTGATTTGATGACGACCATCAATCAGTCTATCCAGAAAGCATCCTTAAATATCGGCACCCATTAAGGGACCACCCTATGTAAGCATTAGTATTGTATATGCCCGTTTGTACTCAGGTTTGTTCTTCAATGAGTAATGATCAAACTTATTTCAATATTGCTTGCTTTTATAGAAAAAAATATACAGAGTGTCCTTAATTTTAAGTACCCTTACTTTAAATTATTGTTAAAATTGTAATTTGTATAATTGTTTTAGTACTTCAAGAGCGATCACCGGCGCCAGAGAAAAAGTTCAATGCAAATCACCCCCTTCTCTATGTGATTAAATTTTTCCAGATCATCTTATTTGCAGGAAAAATTCAATAAATTATTCACGCCCAATATTGTAAATTGCCGCTAACATTAAAAACTGTCCTTGAAAAGTAAATAATTTTGCATATATGCAAATATATTTAGTATTATCAATGAGAAGTTAACATGACACTACTGAGATGGCGAAAAGTGTTTTATCCATTTGTTTTTACTACTGTGCGTAAAATACTTACTTTAAGCACTCTCTAAGATTCGTTAAATATACCTTTTTAATGCAGTGCGAAATAGTATATTATTTTATATGGAGGAAAAGTGATACTATTCATGGCGCGCTCGTATTTAACAGCCGAACGGAGTGAGGCTGGTAATATAGAGCAAGCCAGGAAAACTAACTTTTCCTCCAAATAAAATATGCTGTTTTTCTTCAAATGTCGACAAATTAATGCAAAAACATCTCTTTTTAATAGTAATAATAATAATTATTATTAAAGATAAGTGGGTTCGCAAGGCGGCTTAGACCGGTGTCGGTGAACAATAATTTTTTTTTAAATTGCGTCTCCGATTACGTTTTAATTCCGTATTGATAAGCAGTTATTAAATAAGTTAGATTAAATAATAACCAATTTGTTCCTAAATTAGTGATTTTTAGAAATGCAGTGCACAAATTGAATGATAAATACAAATTTTAGTTTAATAAATCTTGAGTTGTTGACGCTTATTTTGTTGTTTGTTTGTATCTGCGGTGCTATGACAACACTTTTCACTGCGCCGGCGAAAAAGTGAAAAGTAAAGCGTCGCGCAAACCAGAGCGGTGGCGGTCGCGGTGGCGGTAGAATACTGCACGTGTATTTGCCAGATCACTTCTGTGTGCGGTCTTTAATTAACTTACACGCACAGTATTTTACCGCGACCCCCAACGCGCCCGCCACCGCTCTGGTTTGCGCGACGCTTTAAGCTCCGGCGCCGGCGGAGGAAAAACGAAACTTCACGGCCGCCTACACAGTCGAGTAATGACGGATTTACTGACGTTTGAAGAAAATAGTATATTATTTTATATGGAGGAAAAGTGATACTTTTCATGGCGCGCTCGTATTTAACAGCCGAACGGAGTGAGGCTGGTAATAGAGAGCAAGCCATGAAAAGTAACTTTTCCTCCAAATACATTACCTTAAAATTTTAGTAACAGATATTTCTGCAAGGTCACTAAAAAGTTATGAAAGAAGCAGCAACTAATTCTTGCACAGATACCATTCCGTCAATAATAATTGAATCTACGAACATTCGGTTATGTTTGGTGGAAAACTTTCTATTTTTCTTGCTAAATCAGATTTTGCCGTCTTCCTCATCGTACCATCCTCGTGAAATAAAGATAGTGGAACCAATGTTAATTCGTGCGTTAATATATCTGACAGGTCTAGCTCTTGAAAGCATGACAAAGCTAGTGTGTGCTAGACAAAACACATAAACCCAAAACCTAATGCGCGTATAAGTGCTGAAACATACATTGCGTTTTAGCGGGAGCGTTTTAAAGGGTCTTGTTTGACGGCAACCTGTTATCGCCGCGTTCTGTCGCTGCGTCATGACCGCATATGTGTAGAGTGTTCGATTTAAAATTATAGGTTGTCCTCATCCCGGCCAAACAGGAGCCGTTAAAACGCTCCCGATAAAACGCAATGTATGTTTCAGCTCTGGTTGTCATCCTCGCCCGGCCGGGCGTCCGGCTCTGCAGTCGCCGCGCATGAATAACAATAAATATTTCAAAAACTATACATGATAATGGATTGCGGTTTTTTCTAAAAACTTCTTTGTAGTTTGTGAGCGCGGCAATTGCTCGAGACGTCATATCGTATCATCCAGTCGCCAGTCGCCTCGCCGGCGCCAGTTGTTCGCTGGACAAGTCGAACGCCATTCCGCCGATGCCATTTACGCTTGTGTTTTTATTGTGTTTGCTTACATTTTGTTTGATTCGTTAGTTATTTTGGTAGATTTATAGCTTAATAAATAATAGCACAATGGAAAAAAAGTCAACATATTTTAAATATTGTGTTGTACCACAATGTACAAGTACAACTGTTCAGACACGAGACACCTAATAAGATACTTATCCGGTTACCTGAAGATAAAATTCGGCGGAAAAAGTGGCTAAACGCATGATAAAGATATATCCCAAAACAGTAAAGCTCTACACGGGTGTCAAGATCATTTTAATGTAAGTAGATAAAGCACTCTGTTAACATTGTTTTTGAAAAAACTGAACGTTTCTTTAATATATTGAGCTGAAGTTTAAATATTAATCATTATTTTCTTCTCTTTGTTGCAGTTAGAGGAGGATAAGGACAAATATGTAAAATTTAAAATTATGGGTGGTCAAAAAAAAATTAAACCCACTGTTCTACCCCACATATTTAACTGTCAACTAGATAGGAAAAGGGCATTTACCCACCAGCAGCTGTTAAAAGAGCCAAACGTAAAATTGTTGATGATGCTGTAGGTGAGATAAAAGATTTTATATAGGGTATCCTAATGATAAATATAAGTTTATATATTAAAAGAATGGTGTGTTTAAAGCCACGTCCACATTAGTAAATAAATGTGTTGTATGCTGAATCTAGAATTCGGCGCAAATATTTGCGGCGCAAATTTCACGTCCTACCCACATACAATTTTACGTTGTGTGCCGTGCGTTTGTGCTCAAAACGTGTGTGATCTAAGAGCCATGACACACACAGCGGTTTTTGCCGAATCGGCTGCCGAGTGGGTCATTTAGCACGGCCATGACACACACAGCTGTTTTTGCCGAATCGGCCGGCGCATGCATCATATGACGTGCCGAGGCGGCTAACAAGCAGCGACTCATCAATCGCCGCCATGTGTGTCTTTCCCACCGATCTCCATATATGGATAAGCACAAACCGTCTGCATGCGTCGAAAAATCGTACCAAACATGGGAAAAAAAACGGGTTCTGTGTCGGACAGAACTGAAAATAGGATAGTTTTACTCATGCGCACAAACACCGAGAAGCGACAGAACGAAATCAGCTGATAAAGCTTTTACAGTTCGGTAATCAAACATATTATCAAATTTCTCTGACCTTGCTTGTTGCTTGCGCTTGAAATAATTCTTTTTTCTGTGTTTGCCGTAATGGGTTTCGGCGTTTCGTTTCGTTCATTTATTGAAGTACGTACGTGCGTTTGAGTGGTTTCGTTGAAAATAACTAATTTACTTTTGAACATCTAGTTTAGTTTATTATTATAATAGTTCGTTATTAGTGTATTTTGTTAGTGTATAAGTTGATGTAGACGTTAGGAATATGATTTAAAGACAAAAGGCCTTAAAAGACAATGGCGTCAACTGCCAAGGTCAAAGAAAATACTCAACGGTGTTTGATTTGGTGTTGCCAAAATAAGGATAGAATACCAGGGATTTCTTATTTTAAGTAAGTATAATTTTCTTTTAAGGATAACTGCAGCATAACATACAAAATATGGGAATAATATCTTAAAAAGGGTTTATTTACTGACCTTTAGCATAAATCACGATGCATAAATAGCAGTGAGTTTATTCAGTTTTATCATTTTGTATTAAAAGAGTCTTTACTTTGTTGAGGAGCTTTGATGCTCTAAACAGTTTTTTTTAGATCCTTAAATGAGTAATTGTTCCCCATACTTATTTCTGCTGTTTTAAAAGATTTTTAAAAATTCTTTTACATACTACACATATGGGTTCAGTAATATAGAAATGATCCGTGGGGGGGAGCTTTAATTATTTTTAAAATATTTACCCCTTTTTTAAACATTTAGAACAGAAAAGTGTAGTGAGTGACCTAAAGTACAATTTGTATGTCTTTTCTATCTGTAAAGGTAAAGAAAAAATAAAAGAAGGGGGTAAAAATTGGAAAAATATGTTAAAGCTTCCCCCACGGATTATTTCTATATTGAACCTATAGAAGCAGTCTGTAAAAGATTTTTTTAAAAATCTATTAAAATAGCAGAAACAGGTATACGGAACAATGAGGAAGTTTCATCAATTTTTCGATATCCCATGAAAAATAAGTGGACACGTGTTTTTAAATTTTTTTTCATAAGGCGAAAAATGAGGCAGATACAACGCCTTGAAATGTGCTTATGACGTCATAATACACATGAATTATTACGTCACACCATGCATAGTATATCTATATATACAAAACTAAAAACTGACATAGCTCTCGTAATATTCATAGTTAGTGGAAATAAAAAAATACTTATCGATTTTTTTTCACTGTTGTAATAAAAAATAATCAGTTTAATTTCTCAGGAAACTTCCCAATTACCCTTAAATGTTTTAAGGTTTTCATGAGCAGTTAGACATGTGTATAGGCTTAAGTATTTTGTATCTTGGTACATAAAGTGTGGCAAGTATAACTGGAACAGCGGAAAGAATGCGGGAAAAAAATTGGCGATGTTGTCGAGTAGTTTTTTGAGAACTAATATTTATACCTATTATTTAGATAAACACATAATTTAATATACTCATTAACTCATTGAAAATAAAAAGTAATATCCAAACTGGAACTTTACTATTACTTCAACTTTAATTCATAATCTATTTTACACATTATCAATTTAAATAAATTAGCGACATTTATATCTATTTGCCCGATACATCCGGCAACAAGTCCGTCAAGTTCCCCTCGTCCTCGTGACAAAGTGCATCAAGGCGATTGGCTGTAAGTCAGTTTTCCTCTCTTTGCTTCTCAGACGTCGCTGTTCCAAATAAGTTTGCCACACTTTACTACCTACATGTTTTGTATTATTGGCTTTTTCCAAATAAACTACTACTACTACCTAATGTAAGTTAATGTAAATAAAACGTTTGTATAATGATGTTTTCTTTTAATAAACTTTCTTTGCCGCAAAGTTATTTTAGCTATTCAATGCAACAAATATTCATATCTTAAAAAACTAAAAAAGGTGTATTTCTTGCCTACAGATTGTGGTATGTAATGTGTGAATGCAAAATACTTTAACATTACAAATCTCTTTTAAAAGTAGTACCTATTCAAGACTAACTTAAAGAGAAAGTAAAATTTAACGCAAACGCATATAAAAAGGGTTTTATTAGGAGGTGCTTTCATTTTTTTAATATTTTTGAATCAAAGGGATGATTTTAAAAAATATATATGTTTGAAAATTTACAAGTTTCAGTGCTGCGCCTGTGTTACACCAGATTTTACAGTATAAATCATTCAAATTTTCTTGGTCATAAAATCATTTTGGGCAAACTAGTTAATATTTTTAACAAAAAAAATGCATGCCACACATAAAGAATGTAAAAATTAGGTAGGTACCAAAATCTTAAAACTAACCTAAATAAAGTGAATTTTGGCGACTAACCAACACTAACCAAAAACATTAAAATTGGTCATAATTAAGGTATCGGAACCGGTTCAAATGATTAAAATAAGTTGGAACTAACTCAAAGTAACCGAAAGTTGATTGAATGACTATAACCAAAAGTAACTAAAAGAAGCCAAACGGGCTAAAACCTATCAGAACACATTAAAAATGTTAAAGTAAATTAAAACTAACCCAAATTAACCGAATTTGCCTATTAACCAGAAGTAACCAAAAACGTTAAAATTGCTTATAGCGTCGGTACCGGATCAAATGGTTGAAATATATTAAAACCAACTGATATTTCTCGAATGTTGATTGAACGACTAACCCAAAGCTAACCAAAAGCACCAAAAAGAGCTAAAACGTATCGAAACATTAAAAATATTTAATTGAATTGAAACTAACCCAAAATAACCGAATATTGGCGACTAGCCAAAAATGAAACAAATACATTTAAATTGGTTATAATAACGTACCGGAATCGGTTTTTAAATAAATTGGAATGACTAACTAAAAGTAACTAAAACACCAAAAAAGGGCTAAAACGTATTTTGGCGACTAACTAAAGTTAACCAAAAACTTTTACACTCGCAATTAAATTGGTTATAATAACGTGTCGGCACTAGTTCAAATTACTAAAAAAATTGGAACTAACTGAAAGTAATCGAAATTTGATTAAATGACTAACCAAAACTAACCAAAAGTGAATAAATGCACCAAACGGGCTAAAAGATATCAGAACAGATTAAAAATGTTAAATTAATTTAAAACTAACCCAAATTAACCCAATTTTGGCGACTAACCAAAACTAACCAAAAACATTAAAATTGCATATAACCGGAACGAACCGGTTTAAATGACTACACACAGAAAAGATCTCTAGATCTAAAACAGCGAGGAGTTCAGATCATTCCTCTCCTTATGAAGAAATAAATATTTATTTTGAAATACTTTTCCTAGCCATAAGAACATGTGAAGTTCAGATATTTTTTTTTTATTTGAATCCGCTGAGGTGAAGAAATACTTCTCTCGACACAAAGTAATATTCTTTTGCCACATATGAAAGTCAATATGCTTTTGGAATAACGTCAATTCCCTCAGTTTGAGAACTCTTTTCTATGTGTGTAATATATATATTAAAATTGACTCAACTCTACCGGTGTGGTTGATTGAACGACCAACCAAAACTAATTAAAAGTAACCAAAAGCACCAAGAAGGGCCAAAACGTATCGGAACATTAAAAATATTAAAGTACCTCGAAACTAACCCAAATTAATCGAATTTTGGCGACTAACTAAAATTAGTCAAAAACATTTAAATTGGTGATAACGTACCGGAACCATTGATTTGTATAGGAGTGGATAAGCAATAAACACACCAAACATGGCAAATTTATGACCGCGAAATGTAAACAAAGAGATTTTAAATTGGACTTGCGCATTAGAAAATTAGTAGGAGCTAGCTGTTGCACCGTGAAGGTAAATAGGCAGGCCCGGACTTCGAAAATGTTTATTTCACCAAATATTCGGTAGAGGAGTCTTGCCGATTGTGAAATGGGCCCCAGTTAGCATAGCGAAACAAACAATAAGGTATAAATAAGTAATACTTATAATAATTAGACTTACTTGAAATAGGAAATCCCGGGTATTTTGCCTTTACTACTACAAAACACAACCATACACTTTCGGGATTCTATTTTGGTAGCATCGCCCATTGTTTATGCGCGTATTGTTCAATTTAAACGAAAATCAAAATAGGGTACGCACAAACCACAAACGTGAACCACTAAACTAAAACTAATTAAGCAACTACAGACACTAGGTCCAAAGAAAGTAAAAAAGTAAAAACTCGAATTATGTACTCAAAACGCGGCGCCGCCGCCGTCAAAACGAAAACACGTCAAAGACAAAAGCCAAGTTCGACCCTGACCCACGCCTGCTGAGAAGGCAAGTGTTTTAGTGCGCATGACAAAACCAGAGTACAATAAAAAACCGAGTAGGCGTACTCCCGCCTGTTGTTATCCTAAGCGACATATGACCTTGTCGCAAATGTCAGATGAGATTCTCATCTGACTTGACCAGTGCAGTAGAAGACGCGGTCAGAGTAACCTGAGGCAGCAGTCAAAGCAAAAAATATATTCTCTAGTGAAAGTGTATCGTGCAGTATGTAGTTGCCCTTTTGTGAAGTGCTGCATGCTGTTTTCATATTAATTTTGTATAACACTTTTATACCGAAATACAAATGAAAACCGGTCCCGTTTGCTGCAGTAAAGGCTGTAATAACAAAAGTTACAACTCGACGGATCATTTTTATATCTTTTGAAACTTACCGACCCCTAGTCTATGTATTACCTTCTGAAAGTCGGCAGTCAGACACGTGATCGTACAATATTTTTTTTTTACAAACCTATTTCGACCCATCCATTACGTTGTGTATTTTGTATCTTCCAAGTTCTTTAGAGTTTGGAGCCGCAAAAGTCGTTTGTTTTTTTTTCTTTGTTGGGAACTATGTTCCTTTTTTTATCTTATTTTAGCAATTAATACACCAAGAACATTTAATACATTTATTAAATAAACGGAACCAGTCAGCACATGTTAACATAAAACAAATCTTACTAAATGAAGAAAGAACATCTTAATTTTCTTAAAGTTCAGTCTGAACATATGTAAGAAGTCATTTTGTTAAACTCTAAATATACTTAATTATGCCACCCTTCATAACCTGTAGTAACATCCAGGACCGTAGTACTTAATATGTACCAATTTTAATTAAACCAATCAGTTCACCTATTAATATATTAGTCCAGAGTAATTGGATGTGATACCTGTCACTTATCACATACAACACGCCAGTTATACTTTAGGTATAACTGAACGTCTCAATGCTAATATATTATTGGAGATTATTTAATTACCGAATGTTTTTTTTTTTGGGCGTGGTACGTTGTACCTGATAATTACTGCATTGTTCTCTTCTCATAATATTGTATTAGTCCAGAACTTAACGTAACAACGGTTACGATAATTACGAAGATTTTAAAATGGGAAACAAGTCAAGCAATATAATTAAACACCAAGCAAGCCGAAAGACAACGGTCCAGGAGCGGACGCACAGTTCCTAACAACTCCTGTCGGACATCCATGGATCTGTCAATTAATCATCGACTTAACTCGTTACCCTCTCTACAACCTATCGCTTCAATGCCAATGCATTATTATTCGCGTGTACGTACCTCTGCATATTCCCATTCATTCAGACATCACACAACAACGTACAATTCAAATTCAACCAACTATCGTATCATACACTCGGGATATTCAGTTGTACGCAATTAAATAATTAAAATTTCGGGAGTACGGATCTTGCCTGCGGCAATCCGTACTATTTACTATTTTGTTCTTAACCAGATGACTTCGATAGAAGGTACCCTTCAAAAATCATCGTGCCCATTGACTCTCATTCACCAGATGTCCTTAACTTTACTACAAGAATGAAACAAGTGCTAGTGACCTATTTAACAGCTGTGAAATTCGGAAAACATTTGAACTTTCGATCGATTATTGTCTGTCTAGACCTTTTAATTCTTTTATATTTACTTTCGAAATTTAAGGGTTTATTGGGACCAGAGTTAGTTTGACCAGGATAGCATTAAACGTGACCAAAATTTATAGAACCCATTTTTTTCTTGATATAATTCCCCTTCCCATTCTCGTGTAATTGCGCTTACCTGGAAGAATTTGGTTTATTGATTTTTCTCCCCCAGCCCTCTTAGCCGTTCCCCGAGTATTCATATTTGCTGATTTTTTTGTTGTTGTTGAGTTTCGCAGGCGAACCCTTTAAAAGAATAAATTTTAGAATCTCTTGGAACAGGAAAATTCCATATCAATAAGATTGAGACCCCCCGTGACCCTTCCAGAATTCTCAATTTGTCAATGGTAATATCAGTCAATCCCCACATCGTACACCGTTATACACGTTTGGCAAAAAATCTTTATCCATACGATTTTAATGCGATAACAGAGTACGTTAAATACGAGACTTAAAGTTAAAAAGAGAAAGAGACGGAATTCCCCTGGTTTCCCCTACTCCCCTTCCATTCAGCAACAAACGCGCGGACGCTCTCGCATAGGACGACCTTCGTTGGCGACGAAGACCACCGAGGCAGATCGACGAACTTTCTGTATTACGGCGTTGCCGAACTTGGTGAATATTCATCAGATCAGGTGATTTTGAGAAGGTTTTGTTGATTGGTGAAAATTGTTTATTTTATAGGTCAAATCTGGTGATTTATGGAATATTGTACAATTTACATTTTTTTCTATGCGGATTGCAGTCAAATAAAAACCTCTATTGTATTGTACGTATTTTGGTAAATTTATCCTATAACGGCATGCAACGCCAGCTGGGATTTTTTAGAGTTCGGAACTTCCCCGAAAACTGCGTTACCCTAAAATATAAAAATAATTCGCGTCTACCTACCGCAATTTTCAGCCTTCACGCATGCGTACGCGCTATTTCATATAATTTTCAAAGTTATTTTTTCTTCATTTGCATTGCATTGCCTTGGGTTAGATTGGGTTAGTTTTGTTTGGTTGCGCCCCCGGAGCGAGCGAAGCGAACGGATGGGCACTTGCGAAGCGAAATACGACAACAGTGGGCTGCTGCGAAAATTTGCGATAGGTACACGCGAATTAAAAATAAAGTCCGAGCATCATATTTCCGCTTTGCTTGCGTTGAGTCTTGCTCTTGAATTATTTCCCTCCCCTACCTATTAATTTCGACATATTATTCGTCATTTAGGAATTTTGCAATTTAAGAAGACCCATTGTTGGCTCATTGCGTATGACGCTTTGTTCTACTGGTTTTTTTAAATTGTACTGTGTTGTTTGTTAGATAGAGAGTGTTGTTGCAAAATAGTAGCATTGATACAAGTTTGGACTGCATTCAGGCAAACAAACGAAAATAGCCAACATTGCTTTTGCTACAATATTCCAGATAAGCTTTTGGTTAAACGTTCTGCATTCATTTATAGTAAAAGATGAAGTAGTTGTATAAATATCGTATTCAGTTTAAATTTTTATTGAACAGGTATGTCATGTTAAGTTAAAGTTAAGTTTGCAATGCTAAACGGTTAATGTTTTCGTTACATTGAATACATAGAACCATTCCTATTTTATTTTTCTTTTTAAATTAAGTTTTTAATTAGATTTGGGTGGAAATTATTAATTATTAATTTTTTTGTAACCAATTTGTTAAAAAAAACATAACTGCTGATAAAATCTGGTCAAATCTGATAACTTTTCAATTCGCAGAATCTGGTGAAATCTGACAATCGCCTGGCAACACTGTCTGTAAGCGCATAGAAACAGGTCAAACAGGTTATTTTATTTTGCATCATTTCCGCACAGCCTTTTGTAATCAATAATTTTAAAATCACTGTTGTATTTTCGGATAGAACAGTGATTAAAAGTAACTAAGAAACAAAGAAAATTTCGCAAAAATCGTAAAAATGAAGTATGCCAGAAATAATCTGTCCTCAGCGACGTGTCCCTTACTGAACTAAACTAAACTACTAAAACTAAACTCGAATCGGACGGTCGCCGACAGCGAACGCCGAGTGACCACGCCTTGCTGGAAGGGGAAAGCTGCGCAAGGAATGGCATACGTTGTGTCTCTTTTTAACTTTAGGTCTCGTATCTAACGTACTCTGTTATCGCATTAAAATCCTATGGATAAAAATTTCTTGCCAAACGTGTATAAGGTTCGGCGTTAGGACCTTCTTCTATTCCTCATTAACAAATATGTCAGAATTCTGAAATTGTTAGTGCATTACTCCATGGAACTTTAGATTGTCAACATCGTACACCGCTATATTAGGTTCGACGTTTAAACGCACCAAAATACCATAAAAAAATGCAACAACAATGTAGCTCGTATTGAATTTCCGCTAAGGTCTGGCAAAACAAGCACCGCACACCATCAGAGGTTCGGACGCTATAAAAATTGCAATACTCTATCGGAAAGTTCAATATCAGCATTAAATATGTTAAATTGATTTTTTTATATTTTGAAATAAATTTAATTTCCTTTAATGTTGTTATTAATTATTTCCTCCCACAGACTTGCAATCCAGCACCGGACACCGTCAGGCTCGGACGCTGTAGATTCACACGCCTCCTTGAAAAAATACCAATAACCAACATTCCACTTTAATGATTTAAAATAGAGTTTAAAGTTTAGAATGAATTTCAAGAAATTATTAAATTCCCCTAATGTGGCTTATTAATTATTTCCTCACACAGACTTGCAATCCAGCACCGGACACCGTTAGGTTCGGACGCTGTAGATTAACACGACTTTTTTGAGAAAATATCAATAATCAACATTCCCCTTTAATTAATTTAATTTTGAATTTTCCAGTTCAAGAAATTAATTAGTGGTCGAGCAGAGTTTCGTTCGTACCTTTAAAAGAATAAATTTTAGAATAAAATTCAATGCTGTCGGTTGGCTTTTTATATGGAGCCTTCCCCTGTATCCAGCCAACGTCACGCATCTCCCCTTGCCTTTTACTTGACTTACGGTATCTTCACCCTTATTGCGTGGCAATATAGGAACCTAATTCCCTTATCAACCTCAAGAATTTTAAGTGGTTGTAGCGAGCGCATTTTAAGCCCATGATTTTGCTTGTTTAAGCCCCGTTAAAATTTACCATTGGAATATTATTATATTATATGCATATTATAATGTATGTATACTTAAATCTATTTTACTGAAAATAATTTGTCTTGCTGGGTTTTCCCCTTTTTTTTTAGGAATCATTTTATCCTGGTCTGACACTTTTCACTCTCCCCCAATTTTAAAATATAAATTTTGGAAAAATGCCTTAATTAAAAAAAAAATCGCTACAAATAATATCTAAACAATTGACCCCGGTTTGGTCCGTTTCACTTTATTACAGATCCCGAAAGGTATGTATTACGTAAAATAAGGAATAAATTAAATAATTTTATTACAAACTGAATTTTTCGGAAAATTATATGGACACGTAAATTTTCTTTTCCTGGTTATAATTTGTATAATACAAAAAAAGCGTGTGCACTATGTGCGCATATCTGAAGTGAAACTTCTTAAACGCCCTAGCCTTACATATCGTAGCGGATTTGGTTAAAAAGTTATTTTTTAAAATATACCACCCAATTAACAAAAAGAGAAGGCCTAGATGAAAAAAAAATATTCTTCGTAAAAGTTTCGCTTATGTCTTGGCAAGGTAATAGAGCAAATCCCAGTACCAAGAACTACATTTTGCTCTTCCCCAGAAATTGCTCAATTTATTAATGTACAAGTATCTCAAAGTAAAAAAGCACCTCGGGGCAGAAGGTATTCAGATGAATTTAAGTATAAGCACAGATCTATATAGCTACGCAACAGATACCTCTTCCAATGCTTTTTACGAGGGGCCAAAAATGTTCACCGGCTCTCGCGAGCGGGTGAACCAGTCGTCTAGGAACGTGTCGGTGTTGCCAAGTTATCACGTCGAACAATATGCCTTCGGGGAGTGGGCCGACTTTGCGGAGCGCATGCCGTCTGTTCGCGACTTGGCAACACGGCAGGGCAAAACACGTCTAAATAGGAAAATATTTAAGTTTATTGCATTATTGACGAGCGACACTTTTAATACCGGAATAGGCATCTGTTGCGTAGCTATATAGATCTGTGGTATAAGTGTTTATCAATGTACTTTTCTGACCCAAAAATGTACAACAGATTATTGACAAAAATGTTTTGTTTGCCATCCCCTTCAACTCCCCTGTATAAGATCAGATCTTTTTTATAATATTGGGACAGATACGGTCATTGGTTTTGAAGTTATGGAGAAAAAAACATTTAAGCCAGCACGTGTCTCAACAGTTTAATGGTCAGGGGAATTATGTCTAAGTGGAGGCAACCCCTAAGTTATTTCTTTTATAACACAACCTGCCCCGGCATCAGTGGCGGATTTGCAGTCTCGGCCGCCCTAGGCCCCAAGCTATCAGCCGCCCCTTTCTCAGCATCCACCATATAGACTACATAATGAAATTACTTTATTGTCAACTTAAAATCCGGCCGCCCTAGGCCCGGGCCTACCGGGCCTTAGGGTAAATCCGCCACTGCCCGGCATACATTTAAAAAATATTGTAATCGACGCCATAACAAAATTAGAAGAAAATGGATTGTTTGTTGTACTGTTAACATGTGACATGGGTGCTAATAATATCCAATTAAAAAATCTACTAAACATAACCACTCATATTTTGCTATAAATAATAGAAATATTTCTTTCATGTTCGACGTTCCACATTTATTAAAAGCGTTGAGAAATATGTTGGCAAAATATAATTTTATTGTACACGGTAAAACAATTTCATGGACGTATTGACAATTTTTATAACAGGTTTTAAAATATCAATCAGTACTCTTTTAAATCTATGGTCATATCTAAAGTCAAATGGTTTTTGTTACTTATTTACAAGACGTCTAGACCAAGACTGTCTGGAGAACTTTTTCGGACTTGTTAGGCAAGAAAACGGCAACTGCACTAATCCCACGGCAGTACAGTTTACTCGTACTTTCAAAAAACTGTTTTGCATTAAGCTAATGAACTCTGGGACAGAAAACTGTCAGAGTGATTCCGATAATATATTACTGAAACTTTCGGATAAAACAAAAAATTAGAATAGTAGTGCCATTATTTTTTCATCATGTCGATCGGAAGAACTGGTTAAAGTTGGTAGTGATTATATAAGTAATGATTCCCTTAAAACTAATTTTGTTAGGTATTTTGCTGGGTATCTCATTAAAAAGTGTTTGCAAATCCATAATTGTGATACTTGTGAAAAATCTTCTAAAAGTTATAGCAACCTAGTGATTCATCTCTATTTTGATGTTACAAAGCTTATAACAACCGAAATCTGGATACCTTCGGTAACCTAAGAATGCCTCATAATGATTTTGTTACTTTTATTTCGATGCTAGAGGTTCTGTTTCAAAATCATTCCGAGGAATTAGTAGTAAAAGATAATGTCGTTAAAGGATTCGTAAGTATCTGTAATGGCATACATTTGTTGCATCCCTTTGGACATTATCCCGCAGAATACTTAATTCGACTTTTTGCACGAGTTAGGTTTTTTTACACATTGAAATTTTAGAAGTGGCGGACAAAATAAGAAATTAATAATTTGGATGCGCTAATAATAGTGCATATTGATATACAATTTTCTAACATTGATCATTTGTTTACTTTCATCGGTTTTTTCTTTAATGTTTTTTTTTGTAGTTTTGAATAAAAATGTTAATACATAGTGACCTTACACATGATTTTATAATGTAGCCATTTTATAACACTCTTATTTTTTTAATGTAAATTTACCTCATAATGATTTAAGTTTTAGGTTCATTAAGTTCTTTTTCATGATTTATGCGTAAGTTCTTTTTTATTATTTATGTTTTGCATAAATACAGCTTTTAATTCGACTTTAATTTATGACCATCGCTCAATATAAATACGACTGATATTTTCATTTATTCTAAAATACTAAAGGCAATATTAAATTTAATAATAATACATATTAATTACAAAAACGGGAAAAAATATGAAACACATTCAACCTCAATAATGATATCCAAATATTGTTCTCAACTACGCCTATGGCTAAAACGCGCATTCGCTTCAACTGCCGGCTGTCAAGGACATACAACGCCGAGCCAACTTATGAATTGAAAAATGCGCAGTGAGCATACTCGTTATTTTACTTGTACTCTGACAAAACGGTATCTTCTTTGTTTACGTTTTTCCATTTTGCGTCGATTTTGTCATGCGCAGAAACCTGTTTTTTCGTCCATAGGTTGCCACTTTTGAATAGTGCGACAGGCGGCTATTGCTTATCCACTCCTATACAAATCAATGACCGGAACCAGTTCAAATGACTAAAATAAATTGGAACTAACTGAAAGTAACCGAAAGTTGACTAACCAAAAATCTTAAATTTGATTATAACGTATTGGAGTCGGTTCAAACGGCTAAAATAAATTTGAACTAACTGAAACTAACCGAAAGTTGTTTGAACAACTAACCGAAAATGACTAAAAATAACCAAATGCACCAAAACGGGCTAAAACGAATCGGAACAGGTTAAAAATATTAAGTACAGTAATGTTATAGCTAATTATATATTATAGTTATTTTCCTAACAAGTGCGCAAAGTGATACTTTCCCGCACGCTAAAGCAGTTAGACGGATATGCTTTAAGTGCGGGAAAGACACTTTGCGCAAGTGTTAGGAACAATGCTTTTTCTACGAGTACCCTAGAAAAGTAGAAATCTTATTATTGTATGCAGAAAGCATTAAAATATTGAAAAATCGAGTATGAACACGGCAAAAGTCATAAAATTTCATTTTAAGTATACAACGCTTATTTAAATAATCTAGTTGAATAACTAGTAAGTATACAAAAGGGTAGTCATTTCTAAATAATACAGCTTTTGTAAGTAAACCTTGTTTTCTAAGAAGATTCAAGCTTTTTAAGTTTCATAATGTATCCTGATTTTAAAATAATTTGTTAACACTAATTTTATTAATTCGGATCCATGGCAATTTAACGGGACATCTTCGTATATGTTGATCCTCAAACCAGTCCAGAAAAAGTAGATGGCAAGGTTTTAAAAGTATTTATACGTGTTTATAAGCAAATATGCCATTCAGTTTTTAGAAGTGTGTTTATAATGCGCGTACAAGCGACTGGGCTGGACTCGTCAGGCGGTAGGACTCGTCAGGCCATAGGACTCGTGTAGAGGAAAATATCAATTATGCTAGATTAGTTTCATTTTTGATTTGCAGATATAATAAACTTGTAAAGCGTTATTAGAAGCTAATTGTCATCTACTTATACGTGAACAAGAAACACATGCATTATTTTATTGCTTTGTATGGTCCCCGAGGGACGTCAATGAAATGACATTTAATACTCACCGATGAAACAAAAGTTTTGGAAAATTCCGACTTGCTTTCTTGCAAACTCTACAATGATGAACCATGATAAAGTATTGAACACTGACTTGCCTCAAAAAATCTTACAAAGCACTAAAGAACACTACCCGATAGTAATAGATTTAAAACCTGCCGTTTTACTACGATTACTACGCTATGCTGACTTTCGGCCGGAAGCGGCCGAAAGTAGACGAGACGTAGCCGAAGTAGAGGAGGCAGCCACGCGGCATTGCCACTTTCATTTATAGAAATTCCTCGCATGCCTGATGACAATATTTAAAATTCTAAAGTAGGTAATTACGTATGTTTTTTTTGTTAACTAACGTAGATTTAAATTACGTATTTATAGAATAACAAATGTAACGTGGTTCAATAAATTTTAAATAGTAAGTGGTATTTACAAACAAAATATACCTACTTGAAAGTTAAATTCACTGATTAATAAGGAAATATGGCAAACATGCTCTTGTACAGGGTGGCTCGAATTCGTGTCTATGTATGGGGAACTCGAAAACCGTAAGAGATACAGTGTCGGTCAAATTAAGGCATAGTTGCGCATTTAGGTGCCTAACAATATGCCGTTTAGAAAGTTTCAAAATTCCGAGTATTTCCGGAGATAAACGGAAACAACCGAAATTTTGAAAAATCGTTTTATTTTTTTCCTGTGCTTATTTAAAAACGGATTTCAAATTGAATAATTGCACTTTTGCATTGCCACTTTTTCCGCTCTATCCAATGATGTTATCCAGTTTGAAATCCTACGTTTCGTCTTCAAGGGATCATCATCAACTTTCTTTTTTTAAATACGAACTTAATTTTTTTTATCGTTTTTCAGATGGTATTGGCGTTATTAATATGAATATGTGTTTTTATTTTTTTTTATTTATTTTTTTTAATTTTTATTATCATTTTTTTAAATTTATATATTTTGCTTTGGCGTAATTTTAAATAATTTAAGGTAGGTACTGTTGAAATTTTTATATTCTTTAAAAACATTTTATTTTGGTTTTTGTATTTAAAAACATTTTATTTTGGTTTTTGTATTAAGTGGAAAATTGGAGCCCGTATTAAAAATTAAAAATAGTAAAATTATTTTTTACAAGAATATGGCCATGAACTATTACTCAAACAAGTTGCTTAGTGCAAAGATCCAATAGTTTCAACTTTTAACCAATTAAAATATTTTTTTAATAGAGAACATAAACAATTTATTTTCATACTGCGTGATACTATAGGTACTTAGATGGAAAAACACACCTATTCTAATTTTGCATAAAAAATAATAATTTATAGGCAAAATTCCAAGAGGTGTGTTTCTCCATCAAAGTACCTATAGTATCACGTAGTATTGATAAATTGTTCATGTTCTCAATTAAATACATTTTTTAATTGGTTAAAAGTTGAAAATATTTTATCTTTGCAAAAAATAATTTTACTATTTTTTATTTTTATATGGGCTCCAATTTTCCACTTAATACAAAAAACAAAAGGAAATATTTTTATAGAATATAAAAATTTCAAAAGTACCTACCTTAAATTATTTAAAATTATGCCAAAGCAAAATATTTAATTAAAAAAAAATAGAAATTAAAAGAAAAAAATAAAAACATATACTCATATTAATAACGCCAATACCATCTGAAAAACGATAAAAAAAATTAAAGTTCGTATTTAAAAAAAGAAAGTTGATGATGATCCCTTGAAGACGAAACGTCGGATTTCAAACTGGATACCATCATTGGATAGAGCGGAGAAAGTGGCAATGCAAAAGTGCAATTCAATTTGAGATCCGTTTTTAAATAAGCCCAGGAAAAAAATAAAACGATTTTTAAAAATTTCAGTTTTTTCCGGATATCTTCGGAAATAGTCGAAATTTTGAAACTTTCTAAACGGCATATTGTTAGGCACCTAAATGCGCAATTTTGCCTTAATTTGACCGACACTGTATCTCTTACGGTTTTCGAGTTTCCCATACATAGACACGAAAACGAGTCACCCTGTACCACAGTGTGCGTTTTAATTTGTGGTACAAACAAAAAGTAAATAAATGTATCTTTATTATTTTATTTTATCTAATGCTACCACGATACACCTAAACACGGTATGTCAGCCGTTCGAAAAATTAAAAACGTGACATCAAGTGTGTTGCAGACTTTCCCTGTATTTTACATATAAATTCCACACGTGACGTAGTATACGAACTGTCATTTTTCGGAAGCTGACATACCACGAGTGTATCGTGTGACATACCGTGTTTAGGTGTATCGTGGTTGCTACGATATCAATTTCTAAGCTAACTTTTTCGAACATTAGGACTGAAGAAGTGTAAAAAGCGTATAACAAAATTTTGGGAGCGTATGACAAAAAATAGTGATTGTCACACGTACCTACCTAAATGAAGTTTTTCAGGACTCATCTGCTATTCCGGAAACAGCAATGATTCGTCCTGAAAACTCCATTTTAGGTACTTGTATACAAAAATAACTATTATTACATACATGAAGATGCCAGAAAATCATGACACTGTACATCTGTCACACTTTCCAATTCTTCGTTAATATTACAGCTTACTGCGTACTGTTTTTTCTTAACATTATGCTCGGGTGTAATTTTAGCTCGAATGGTGCATATGTTGGTTTCTCTGCGTACTTGTACCCATCCCACAGCAGCATCTCCATATGATTGTCGTCCAGATCTATTAATAAATGTTAATACATTTAGTTATGAAATAAAAAGAGCTAGATATTCTTAACTAATCATAGACATTTTTTTCCAACTATATATACCTACAGATAAGTTGCATGAGCATGAGCACATATATAGATATTTATGTAACTTAATTATAAAATATAATATAATAAACAGTTCTATTAAACCTGCTTCTTTCAATGAAAATTTGTAATCCCTAAATCAACAAGCAGGTCTTAATTTATTTTATTTAAACTTCTTTAATAAAACAAGGTAGGTGTAGATCTCTTTTTATACGTTACTAATGGATGTTTCTGCTTTTATCGCTAGATAAATTGTACTTACTTATTTGCCTTTACGCCACGAACTTCGTCAAGGGAAAAAGAATCGGTATTTCTTATAAAACTCGTCACCATGAATATATCCACACGAGGCAAATTATCTGATTGTACTTTAACAAATCCATCGTCAGTGATACTGAATAATAATAAATTACATAAAAACAAACAGAAACCACAAATAAAAGTCGAAAATCACACTATATCAGAACACTAAACAATAAACAATACAATCATACTCGACTGCCGCCGCCGCGCCGGTGCCGCGACCCATCATACGCTATGACATCACACCCAATAGCAAAGCGTCCTCATTGCTAGGCGAACATTTGAAATCCGTGATTTTAAATCGCTATATTTACTAAACGGAATCAAAAAAAAAATATTTTTTTCTGAAATACACGTTTTATTACATTAGTAACTAACGTTTTTAAATATTATTTTCGAATTTAAATTTTTATGCAAGTTCCCTATTACGATCGAACTTCACTTCAGGTAAGTTCGTTTGATCGTACAATGATATTCGCGTCCATTCCGAATATATTATCTTGATTGTTTACTATGTGGTTGTTTAAAGGTTCTGTGTCGCGAATTAATGAATCTGACGACAAATTAAAAGCAAACGTTTTATAGAAAATAAACTATTTCCTGAGTTAAAACGAGAAACATCAACAAAAACTAATAATAAAATAGTTATCTAAACACCATTGCAGTCAACAATGCAGTGGTCAGATTAACAAGAGTAATAATATTTAAGGATGTCACACATGATTTTATGGTTATCATTAAAGAGACATTTGTAGTTATTTTTTATTTACTGCTATGCCTAAAAAAGCCTTCGCGAACTCAGTTGTATCCGACAGGGGACGGTTATAGAATCTTGCGAAAGGGGATGTAAGTTCTGACCACCCTGCGGTTCTACACATAGTTTCATGAATACTCCTTTTCTCAGCGTAGCGGGTGTCGATGAATGGCCTGTAGAATGAGACCGAAACTTTGAGGTATCGACTCCCGCGGAAGCTAACAAATATTTCACCCATTTACTGAAGGTCTGTGTTTGCTTGCAACGCCGTGTGGTTTTATAGAGTAATAATGATTAGGTCTTGATCTGGTTGCCTGTATGGCATCATCCTTTCGACGTATTCCTTCAACGTAGTTGCCACACATATACTTGGGTTATCATGAAAGAAAGGTATATGCAAGGTAGGCTGTTCCCTGCGTGTGCCTGAAGTTTTAATTGCATCAGTGATATTAATTTTAATTTTTTATTATAATTTTCTGCCATATTGGACAGTCTGATGAGAGATATGGTTTAAAGTCTACCTCCTGTGACCAGTGCCAACAACGTGGCAAGCTTTTGCAAAAGTTGCTGAATACTTGAATGATTCGGTAAGTTTTTGATGTAACAACTGTGGGTTGGGCGGGTCTTAGGTGAGACATGCCTTTCATAAATCCCTTTATTATTAAGTCTGATCCAAGGTCAGAAAGTAAGATGATACTCAATGCCGATCTGTGCGAATTTAATGCTCGGTATTTATAGTTGTCTTTCTACAACCATTAGGAGAAAGGTAAGTACATTGTAATTGGTTGCTTGATACAGAGAATTTTTTTCCCGTAAGCAGTAATCCCACCATAATCGACATGTAACGTATTTACGGCTACTTCAGGAACGTTTCTTTTCAGGAATGAAGTCCAGATAACTTGGCGGCCACCAGGATAAGTTGGTGGGCTAGAGGATGCTTCTGGCTGGAAGGAGAAGATAATAGGTTAGGACACGGATTAAAGTGTATTATTTCTTTTCGAACTATGAGCTTAGAAAAAATCGGGTAATAGGATTGAGAAACCCAATAAGGTACCTCTACAATCCCCACTGCTTCGCCTTGAATAATTTTCTCTAGGGGTCTTAAAATTAGATTAAAAGAGGGAAATGCATAGAAATTGACATTTCTCCACTTAAAGTAAAGGCGTCGACTGTGAACGAATCGGGGTCCTTTGGCCAAGATACATATTTTTTGCATTTATTATTAATATGTGAAGCAAACATGTCCACATCTGGTTGGCCAAAGGTTTCTATTATTTTCCAAAATTCTTTTTGGGACAGTGACCATTCAGAATCCAAGTTCGTTTGGCGGGATTCTGTGTCAGCCTCGTAATTATCCTTAGAGCTTACGTATGATGCGAATATCCAGATACTTTTATGTTTACTCCATTGCCAATTTTTTCTTGCATAATTTTGGATACTGTATGTTACCCATGCGGTTGATGTAGGAAATGGCTGTGGTATTATCGCATCTTATTAGAATACCGCAATTTGAAAGATATTTCGTGAAGCACTGCAAACAACAGAAAATGGCCAACAATTCTAAAAATTGATACGGGATTATTTGTTCGATTCCGACCAATAACCATGTGTTTTCTCCCCGACACAACAGGCCCCCGCCCCAGTCCTTTAATGAAGCGTCGGTAAATATTTCTAGTTTATAACTTTCATTTCTAATGTTATTAAATGAATTAAAAATTGTTAATTTCCACCATAAAAGATCTTAATGTAGATATGGCGGAATTGACATTGATGCATCAGAATTCATGTTGTTTTGGGATAAAGCCAGAATTGTTTCCCTTTCTAAGGCCTTAGTATAAAGCCAGAGCCGTATTTTGTGGCTGGACAAGCCGAAACTAGAATACCAATCAACTTGGTCGATTCCTAAAATGGCAGGCCAGCTTTCTTATATTTTCTTTCTTTTTAATAGGTAATTTAATTTTCATTTCATTAGAGTCAAACATGAACCCTAAAAATATTTGTGATTGACTAGGTGTTGGACAACTTTTTCCCTGTTTATCTTAAAACCCAAGATTCTAAAATCTCGATAAGACTTTTGGTATTTTTAAAACATATATCCGATGATTTGCCGAATATTAAGAAATCGTCTAAATAATTGACGCATAAAATGGCCTTTTTGCGCAGCTGTGAGACTGTCGGCTTCATCAATTTCGTGAAACATAAAGGCGCCGACGAGAGTAAATTCGTAAAGATAATCTCTAAATCTAAACCTTAAATATTTTCGATGCACTGAATGTACGGGGATTGCAAAATAAGCAACTGCCAAATCAACAGTTGTCATATATGACCCCGGAATAACTAACTTTTACCATTACTTTTGTCCGCCAAAATAACTGGAGACACAAAGTTAGGTCGGCTTGCATTTTACAATAGCCCTATGGCTAAATAGTTCCTGAATTGATAAATCCATCAACGTCTCTTCCGCTTTAGATAATTTATGTCTAACAGGGCGATTTTTATAGGTTGGTATTTTATAAAACTGCAAAGATACAGTTGTTACTCTTACTTATAAGAATAACCTTCTACCTGAGGCAAAACAGTGGGGGCTATGGGTTATTTTCTCCCAGTTATTCCTAAATAGTATCTGACCTGCGAAAACATCTTTATTACTTACCATTAGCATCTCCTCCGTTGAGTGTTCTAACCTCCCCTTTCGGGTGGAAGGGGCGATTCCTGTTTAACTGGCTAATTGTTTGTCCCGAGGTTTGGGTTAGTTTGGGTTAGAACAGAAAAAGAGGAGGGGGACCCGCCTCTTTTTCTATCCGCCGACCTAAAATAGGATTGTCCCCAACCACTCGTAACTCCTCCAACGCTTTTATCGCTTGAATTTTTTCCTCCAGATTTGAACCAAATAAAAAATCTCCAGGTGGTATTTTTCCACCAGGCTCTTCATTTGTTTATTCATCAATGGAATAATAAGTTGTCGCCTTTTATATGGCATTTTGTTAAAAGATTACATAATATACGAGCGGAATCTGCCACAGAGGTCAAAATTCTTTCCCTCGTGTGCTTGGGTACCTTTGGCTCATCTTCCAAAATAACGTTCATAGAAGAGTCCAAAGCTGCCAAAAATCGACCCAGTTCAGTCTGATAATTGAAATGAGTTTTATCCCTAATTGTATATAAGGTATTCATCCCGGCTTCAGTTTCTGGATTTATCGTCTCGGAGGAACTAGGAGTTTACAATTCTCAGGGATTTCATTCCTCCTAAAAATCTGCTCCAAATCCTCCTTCGATATAGCGAAGGATAAAATGTGAGACCATATATATTCGACAGCGCTATGCAAATTAACGCTGGTTTTCTGAATCTTACTAGATACTAAAATATTTCGCCTCTCCTCAGAGAGACCCGCATCATCCAGGAGTATTAGTTCTGGCGATTCATCGATATTTTAATTTTTGCCATTTCAGGCGTGCCGCTTGAGTCGACCCTGTCGCGATCGACATCATACAATCTCCATTGTCGCTCAAGTAATGGACACCGCCGCCCGACCTCGAAATTTCGTCCGCCGTATCTGCCGCGGTCTTCGACCCACGGCCCCGACTAAACAGAGAAATGGCAACACTTGGGCTGCGACTTTCACGTTTAGGCCGGTCCGGATATTTGGACTCTCTACATGAACCCGATCCACGTCCACGATCACAGTTTATACCGTACCCAAATTCGGTATCTACGTGAACTCGTCTCACTGGGAGATCGACTTTAACGTTGACGAGACCGAGAACAATATGATTTTGATATCTGTGTGAAAATGTCCTCCTAAGAGCGTTTTCACATTGCACGATACGATATCGTTGTCGCCGGACAGCAAGGACATCCGGCAGACGATAACATCGGGCACGCTTTCACACTATACAACAGGTTGTGATGATCTTCGGTTTGTGTTATTATTTATTTATATTAATCATGGCCTCCTGTCACAAAAGGCGTACCCTACTGTATCTTTTGTATTTAGAACGAAAGACTTTAATAAGTAAGAGGAAATATTGGATACATCCGATTGTACAGGCTAGATACATCGAGGGTGCTTTTTTACTTTCTTTTAGAAAGATTACAAAATGAACCTCTTAAAAATTTTTTAATTTCTTTCGAATGAGTGAATATTCATTCAACTACCTATTAACTCATCTAATTTAAGTGCATAAAAAGTTAAGAGTAAAAGAACGTGTAGATTAGAATAATTTTAATGTAAACAAATACAACTGACTTGTTTAATTGCGAATATGCGTAACTGTTCTATTCTTGTACCCATCAGTAGTTTTATCCCATGAACAGGGTTTAGATTCTACTAGTTCAGTGAATATCGTATTTAAATGCCATATTGTATTGTACAAAACACTTTCGACAAACGTACTTTAACACTGCTCACGTGTTCTACATAACCTTTCAAAATAAATAGCAGATTATATCTTCCGACAAAGCGCGAGAAGCGATGAAGTCTACGGCATGTCGTTTAACGCGATGAAGTCTACGGCATGTCGTTTAACGTGGACGATTCGTTGCCGTTACCGGACAGTGTGAAACAACGATATCGTGTCGTGCAATGTGAAAACGCACTTACAGGGTAGTTTTCTCGGTTACGAGATTTTGACCTAGAACTAGTTTCCGTTCATGCCTTTTAGATCTCTCCTTTTCTACTTCTACTTTTTGTTTTGTTCTTGCTCATGTTTTAATAACTTTAAAATAAAAGATTTAAATTGGCGAGTACTTACGCGGGTTAAAATTATTTGCCTACGTAATTTTGGCTAGGCGAGGCATTAATCGACCGCACGACACACGATACACTTACAAGTAAGTGTATCGTGGCACGACATGATGCACCAGAAACGAATGACTAGCAGTTAGCAGCGCGTGGCATAGGTGGAAGCGCGGCGGGGATGGGATTTCGGTTACTTTTAGCAACTTTGAATACGGTGCACGGCAAGTAGCCGCCAGGGGCGTAATACATAGTAAACAATCAAGATGACTGATTTTTAACCTTAAGCATGCCATGTTCATCACTTTTTTAACGTAAATACGCTAAGGAACCTTCACTTCTTCAGACTTTAGTCTCGCCTCCAGCTCCCAGGTTAGTCACTTGACGAGTGCCTTCGGGTTCTATCCGCTCTTAAAGTTAGCTATACAGCTGCTATAGGTTCTACTCCATTATTCTTTCCAAACTTGGTACCGGTTAGTCACTTGACGATTGCTAGGACCAGGGGTTTCACAACCTCCATAATAAAGGCAAGACAAGAAGTTTGTCAGAGTTCTGAGAAAGACAAGTGTCTAAATAGTCAGTTCAAAAGTTTAGTGAAATCTTTTAGTGCTCTTAAATAAATCCCAACTCTTAAGAAAAACCACAAATTATAAGACAGTAAACAAATACCTATAAACAGTACCTCAAATCGAGAAAACATGCGCACCGTAGTAACCGGGTATGAATAGAATCTCATTTTTCTGACCAATAATCATTGTTCAAGTTTTATTGTTAATACATTGTTATTGTTATAAACTAAACGTGCTTACTTTATCATCGCTTCTTACCCCACGTCACTCGGTGTCTGCCTACCTCAGTTACCCCTGGCACGCTAAACAAGGCGTGTCCTCACGAATAGAACATTCAGTGGTAGAGTAAAGGAAGCATTGAGACCCCGTCATTGTACTAACCGCGACGCGGCTCTTCTCTGAGAAGTTATTCTTTAAAAAAAAGGCGCTACCTCCTGAACTATTCGTGACAATATATTGAGACTGGACGCGAATATAATGAGCATTATAATGTCCAACATCATTGCTCTCGATTTTAAAGATCAGGCTTAACTGTAGGCTAATTTATGCATTCTCTTGCCTAAATTTTGCTGTAATTCCCGATATTTCAACTAGAGCATATTTTGTAATTATCCTGTATGATACTAAATAATAGGTTTGTTCTAGCAGCGATTTAAACCCAAACCAAATCCAAGCCATCCGGAGTTTGCGCATAGCGATTTAAGTGTCGCTTATATTGCAATGCGCAAACTCCGGATGGCTTGGTTTTGGTTTAAAATGGCTGCTAGAACAAACATATTGATTAAGTATGTCAGGCAACAATAGGTGCACCTGTTGATTTTAACGCCTACATAATAATATCAGATTTTTTCTACGTTTTCATGTCAGCAGAAATCTACAAACACTGTGAAACGTCGTATATTATTTTCTCTAATTTGTAAAAGTATTGTTGTTGTAGTTAGTTCCTTCAAGTTTACTTAAACATTCTTTAAAAAATTATTTTTGTTTTTATTGTTATCTGCTGCTTATAACAAAAATCTTTTTCCTAGCATGTGCGCCAAGTGTCTTTCCCGCACTTAGAACATATCGGAACTCGGCTTCGAGGTTTTCGTAAGCTTGTTTTTGAGTGCGCACTTGTTTGGCAAATATCTAGTTCCTATGATCACCTACGAAAATGACGAAAAAGTACGTTTCCGACATTGGAGGATCGACTTCTGCTAGGGTGTATTTCGTGACATACCATGTCTATATAGAAAACGTGCTCTTATTTTGGACGTAGAACATGCTGTCGAAATCTTTTACACTAATTTAGGGACACCATATTGCGAATGCCAATCCTTGCATAAAATAGAGAAATTATCGCAGACATTTTAATACCATTGTGGAGATGCTAAACCTGTAAGCAGTTACGGCACCGAACAAACAGCGGTTACGAGTATTTATTCTTAATTTGATGACCTAAGGGATCACGGTATTAAAAGCTTCTTGAATAAATACCTAGGGCATAAATTAATAAAAACGTCAACAATATACAGAGTGTCCTTAATTTTAAGTGTTCGTAATTTTAGTT
>JAEQML010058118.1:0-30819 GCA_016904865.1 Pissodes strobi
TCGAAAAACTATGCGCAAAATATGCAGACGTCTTTCACTTAGAGGGCGATTCTCTTACGGTTACTAATCTTTACCAACAGAGACTACAGCTAAAAGAAAACGCGGTTCCAGTTTATATAAAACCTTATAGGCTTCCCCATTCTCAAAAATCAGAGATACATAGGCAGGTTCATAAAATTTTTGACGAGGGTATTATTGAAGAAGCTAAGTGCGAATGGTCTTCACCCCTTTTAATCATACCTAAAAAAGCTACCAATGGCGAGAGGATATGGAGAGTCGTTATTGATTACAGACTCGTAAACCGTCAATTAAAGGATGAAAATATGCCTCTTCCTTGCATCTCTGAAATATTAGACTCACTATCAGGGGCATTGTACTTTTCTCATCTCGATTTATCTCAAGGATACTACCAAGTCGAATTACATAAAGATAGTAGGCCTTACACAGCATTTACTACCAATGAGAATAAATTCCAAATGAGAAGGTTACCGATGGGTTTAAAAATTAGTCCAAGGGCATTTTCTAGACTCATGACTGTTGCATTTTCTGGACTAAATTATGAGTCAGGTTTTATTTATTTGGACGACCTAATAATATTCGGGAACTCATTACAACAACATAATAAAAATGTTGTTAAAGTTTTACAATGACAGAAGTAAATTTGAAATTAAACCCTAATAAATGTGATTTTCTTAAAAAACAAATTTTATATTTATGCCATATGATTTCTTCAGATGGAATATCTCCAGATCCTGAAAAATCCAGAGTGATAGCTAAATATCCAATACCTAAAAACGCTGATGAAGCTAAACGGTTCGTTGCATTTGCAAATTATTATCTAAAATTTATAAGTAATTTTGCACAAATAGCTCAACCTCTTAATGAATTATCGCGGAAAGGAATACACCTGTATTACAATATCCAAATTTTTCAGAAAATAATACATTCAGTCTTAAAACAGTTGCTAGTGGTTATGCTATTGGTTCGGTTTTATGTAATGGTAATGACAAATCAAATCAAATCAAAATATGCTTTATTGTCATAAGAGGAACTTGTTGACAAAGCTGTAAAAAGAAAAAAAACGTCAAAATATATATAAATACAACATAATAACTGCAAGTAATGAGCTATGCAATGACATTAACAATTTGTAGTCACTACCTAAATCTAGAATGAATGTCAAAAACAAACAACAAACATATAAAAATGCTAAAAATAGAAAGAACAATACAGTTAAAATCTATCTGATAAAAAGTCAGTAACTTCATAATAGCCCCTTGCAACTAGCAATTTTTAACTTTTTTCCTGAAGAACCTTTCATTTTCAATCTGTTTCATATCTGCTGGAAGATTATTAAATAACTTTTTGTCACAAATATAAATTACCTTTTTACCAATGAACGTGTCGGTATAGGTAAGAGCACATCATTAGCCCGTCTGTTGCTGTATTCATGTCGGCTTGTTGAATTGACTATCCTATATTTTTTATGAATTAGGCAGACTGATTCTAATATAAACAGGGAAGGGAAAGTAAGGATTTTGTGACTAATAAAAAGCTCCTTGCATGAGTCTCTAATACTGATATTGCAAAGACATCTGATCGCCCTCTTTTGAAAAATAAAAACACTATTAAATAGATGCTTAGTACATGCACCCCAGAAATACAAACCATATCTTAGGTGTGACTCTATTAATAAAAAGTAAGCGTTTCTAACAATACCAAAATCAACCTCCCATGCTACGACTTTAAGAGCATAACAGTTTGATGCCAACTTGTTACACAACGTTCTAACATGACTTTCAAGTTTTAATCTGTTTTCTATGCATAATCCCAAAAATTTATTTTCACTTAGATTATTTAGAATTTTATTATTCAAATAAACGTTATTTAATTTGCATTTAAAGTTCATGACACTGGTTTTTGAAACATTTAAAGTTAATTTGTGACAGTCACACCATTCTTTAATTTCAACAATATCCCTATTAACTTGGGCATTTAGATCTGTAACACTTGCGGCATGCCATAAAACTGTTCCATCATCTGCAAATTGAACAAACTTGCCAGAAATATTGAGCCTTGCCAAATAATTTATGTAAATTAAGAACAAAATTGGACCTAACACTGATCCCTGGGGAACACCATGAGATACTGATTGCTCATTTGATAAGATACCATCCAGTGAAACACTCTGCTTCCTATGCTCTAAATAGGTCTTAAACCATTCAAGGGTTTACCCTCTGAACCCATACCTGTTTAGTTTCCACAGCAGTATTCCATGATCAACTCAAACAAATGCTTTCGTCAAATCACAGAAAACTGCTGCAGCCATCTCCCCATTGTTTAGACCCAGAAAGAGGCACTCAAGAAATGAAGAAATGGCATCTGATGTCCCTTTACCACTCTGAAAGCCAAACTGCTCAGATCCAATGATTCCCTTCTCGGTTAAATACGACACAAGTCGACTCTTTACTAATTTTTCAACAATTTTAGAGAGGGTTGAAAGTAATGCTATGGGTGTATAGTTAGAAGGAGATTCTGGATCGCCCCCTTTAAACAAAGGAATAATTCTAGCTATTTTAAGGCAATCAGGGAATACACCTGTATTAAAGGAGCGATTAATGGCATCTACCAAAACCTCCAGTGCTGCATCAGACAAACTCAAAAAACACTTTATAGTTATCCCATCATATCCAGAGGATTTCTTCCTTATATCCCTCAGAGTAGATTTAAGCTCTGCAATATTGACAGGTAGAAAAAAAGAATGAATCCAGTCCAGCGTGACAATCAAAAATTGTTTATAATTTAAGTTTACTCCCTGTATTTTATCTGCCAAGTCTCTACCCACTGTACAGTAAAAGTCATTCAGCTTATTAGGTTCAATGATACTGTTTACATTAGTATAGCCTCCCTTTTTACCCCTTAGTTCATTGACTATCCTCCAAGCCTCCCTTTGAATATTATTTGAATCACTCAACCTTTTTTTGAAGTAAATCTACTTGGCACTCCTAATGGTAGCTCTATATACTGCTCTATATTTGTTAAAATAATGAAGAAAAAGATGGTTATGTATAAAAAAATTTCGAATATAATGCAATGACTTGAGATTTCTTGCAGAAATCCTAATACCCTTGGTAATCCAATTTTTTTTTGTTTTTCTTTAAAGTCCTTATTGGAAAAGCACTTTTAAAATTATCGCACAGTTTTATGAAAAAATTCTAGGGGGTTGGAGGTAGTCAAAATGTGCTGCCAGTTTGTTGGTTGGCATAGTTGCAAGAATCTACCATAATTATTTTTGCTAAAAACTCTACCCCTCCTTCTGCTCCTCGTTAGATTCTTTTGTCCTACTTTAAAGTGACATGCAATGGCTTCGTGATCTGAAAGCCCAGAATTTACAACTTTGCACTCAAAATCATCCCTATCTATATTTGTAAATACATAATCAATTTGAGTGGCAGAATGAGCAGTTATTCTAGTTGGATTTTCCACCGTTACACGTATACCATAAGACAACAAAAGACAACTTAGTAAATGTGTATTATTATTTGCTAGGTCCAATAGGTTAATATTAAAATCTCCACGCAGAATAACTTTTGAGCAAACATTCAAACCACTGAGTAAAATTTCTAGCCTAAACAAAAAATCGCCTACATCAGTCACAGGGGATCTATATATACATATAATATACAAATCAGAAATCTTGCTATAAATAATTGACAATTCAAACACTCTGTCTTCAATTAAATAATCAAATTTAGTTACTTTTATGAAGCTAACCTCTTTAGCTAGCTCAGAATGTACTAAAATTACTTATCCCCCATGTAACATATTTAAACGACAATACTTATCCATAACAATATAATTTTCTATATCAATTGTCTCATATGATTTTAACCAGTGTTCGCATAGTAAAACGAATCCCGGATATTCTAGGCTTTTTTTAAAGATTGTACATTGAGAAGTACCAAGGAATATTTAGTAAGTTGACGGTGCTTATTTCTAAAAAAATATCGTTAATATTTGTTGATTGTAACACCTTGCTACTGTCCAACATGGTATCTTCAATGGTAAAAGTAGCAGTAGGAGAAGCACCTGATTCAATTGATGAGTCACTTGAATTCTTAATGATATTTAACGAAGTTAAATTTACAAGGTTAGTGACAATAGGCCTGGATACTTGAATATATAAAACAAATAACTTGCTTAAACTATAAATATTGTGCCTTGTTTTACCCTCAATGTCCTTAAAATTATCTATTGTCCTAATTGACACATTGTGGTTAACATTTAAATATTCAGACAATAATATATTTACTCTTTTATACACTTCTATGGATTCATATGTAAAACACAAAATTACATCAGTCAATTTACCCATAGAAAATAATTTCTTAATTGACACTAATGCACACAATAACATTGTTATTTTCGGTGTACTTTATTGTTTCAGCAAACAAATTTAACGCAATCTCTTCCAATGACGCATAAGGCCTAGTGATTCCCATGAATGAGTAAAATTCTGTATCAAGCCGTAAATGAAGATGTTTGGAGTAATGCTTTGCAGTTTCATCTCCTATTAGAAGAACCTTTTTCTTTACTATATCCAAGCCAAGATAAGCCAATAGAGTACGCTTCTCGTGTTTTAAATAAGGCTAAAAGGAATTATTATTGTACCATAGAAAAATAATTGTTAGCCGCTGTTTGGAGTGTAAAACATTTTAGACCTTATCTGTATGGCAGGAAATTTGAAATATTTACCGATCATCGTCCACTCATATATTTATTTAGCATGACAAACCCATCAAGTAGATTAACTTAATTTAGATTAGTTTTAGAGGAATACGATTTTACGGTAAATTACATAAAAGGTACACATAATGTTACCGCTGACGCTTTGTCGCGTACAAAAATCGATGTGAACAAACTGAAAGAAATGAGTGAGGGAATGATTAATAGTGTGAATGTGATTACGCGACCACAGGAAAAAAATCAAAAAATCAAAGAACAGGAAGCTTTAATAAATTCTACGGATGAAAGGCTTGATCACCCTGGAATTGTAGAAATATTAAAACGACCTGAAAATAGTATAGAATTACGGCCGATAGGAAAAGATGCATTTATTATATATAAAAATAAAATTAACCATGGTAAAAATATGAGTTATACAAATTTTATATATGACGAGAAACTGCAAGTAATTTATTTTTATCAAGATTACCGATCGACGTTTGACCTAGGTACATCGTTGAGGAATCTTGGAAATGTGTGCACAAGGTATAAAATTGCAGAAATATGTATAATAAAAAATACACAGACTAGTCAATTTGGTAAAGATATATCGCGATATAAAAACGAAATATTAGAAACGGGTATTAAAGTATGCATTATTAAGGATATAAAACGTATCGAAGACAAAGAAACGAGACAATTGATAGTTACCGATTTTCACAACTTTTATACAGGGGGACTAACCGTATGTACAACAATATTAAGAAGTTTTATTTTTGGTCAGGTTTGAAGCGAGATGTAGATCAGTTTGTCCAAAGGACGTCAAAGATATAAATATAGCAAAACTACCACACAACCATTGACAATAACATATCTACAGCTACTTCAGCTTTCCAAGAAAATTTTCTTGATTTTTGTTGGACCTATAAAGACTGACATTGAAAACAATTCATATATATTAGCCGCGTTTGTTTTTATCATCTTTTCCCTCGATTTGCTCTGAAAATTTGACAGTCACGAGTTCTGTGTATTTAAAAGGAAAATCCAAGTCACGTGCCTGTCAAAATGTTAGAGCAAATCGAGGAAAAAGATGACAAAAACGAACGCGGCTATTAACAATTCAGTGTGAACTCAGCAAATTTATCGAATGTTATTCATTGCAAACGAAAGAAGCTTATAATGTAGCTAAGTCTTTTGTGAAGAATTTTGTACTGCGGTATGGAATTCCACAAGACATTTTCACAGATCAGGGAAATGAATTTTTGGCAAACCTGTTTCAGGAATCATGTAAATTGCTAGGAATTAATACCTTAAATTCAACAGCTTATCACGATGAAACTCTAGGAGATCTGGAAAACTCTCACAAACATTTAGGAGCTTATTTGCGTATTCAAGTGTCACAACATGCAGATAGTTGGAGTACGTGGGTACCATATTGGTTTTTTGCGTATACAAACACTGTACATACCCTATCGAAACCAAATATACTCCTTATGAACTTGTGTTTGGAATACAAAGCCAAATACCATCAAATATTGCCAATAACGTAGATCTATTATACAACTTTGAGGTTTATCATAAAGAGCTTAAGTATAGACTTCAAACTGCTTGTAATGATACTAGAAATAATTTGTTTACATCCAAACAAAACCGGAAAAAAAATTTCGATAAAAAATGTATTAATGTAGAGTATAACGTGGGAGATAAAGTGTTGATTCTCAACGAAAATAGGAATAGTAAATTAGATGCTTTGTATATAGGACCTTACGAGGTATTACAAAATAAAAATCCAAATGTAGCATTAAAAATAAATAATAGAAATGTGTAAGTAGATAAAAATAGGATTAAGCTTTATTATGATTAGAAATAGCTATGCTATACTAACTATATTATATTTATATATATCTATATATCATAAAAAATATATATTACTGTCTCAATATATATTTATTTCTTTTCGCCAGGGAGGTGTACTGGGCATATAAGGTCACAAGGGTATTAATACACAATATATTGCAATTGCCCAGCACAGCTTATTTGATGATTATTACTACCTTAGGTAATCAGGTTATTGTTTAGTTAATATAAGATTGCATACTATGCATTTTGGCTAGTATATACGAATATTAATTTATAACCAATACAGCTTTATCGAAGCTTTCGTGACTCCTCAACTTATGAGAACTAAGCTGATTACAGCATATTTTGCTCCATTAATTAAAGAAAATTTGGAGGAGCACCTTAGCAGATTTTAAAATGTCCTCCGGAAAAGTTGGTCTACAAAGAGATAAATTTCCTGCACAGTTGAAGAAATTGGAATACTTATGGCCGTTAAGCAGGGAGACGTTAATTACCAAACTACCACATTCACAGCAAACTAAGAAAAACGGTAAAAAGCAAAGATATTAGTATGAATTTCAATTGCAAGAGAAGTCCGATGATGAGGAATCTTTTTTCGACAATTCTATAGGGGAACATACTCAATATGAATGGAGAACGAACTTTTAAACACAGCCATCAGCCATCACCGACGACAGTTTTATATTAGCCAAGTTTGCTACGAAAAAGACCATAAAATATTGCGTTGGACAGATATAGAAATATGTGGCCCGGAATACAACGTAAAATTTCTGAGACGTGAAAAAGAGGGTGTCTTTGTTTGGCCTGAGATAAAACTTTTACAGATTTTCGCAGATATTTACATATTTTTTGCCAACAGGTTGAAGACAAATCTCGTATTGAACCAACAGATTTTAAAAGAGAGCTGCCAAATTCCACCACAGACCGGCCAGGACGACTTACATTTGCAGTTTATTTTGCTGGTTTTAATGTATCATAATTTTATTATAATCAGATACACTTATATGTAAATTTATACTTTTTCTTCAACAGAGTACCTATTTTAGTTTATAGTCTTATTTTATATCCGACGTTAAGCTTCGACATTTACTTATGTATATTTGAGAACTAAAAAATTTTAATTTATTTTTTTTTATAAAAAATTACAGGAAAAATTCGCATTACCTATACAATTTTATCCGCTTATTTCAATGGTGGGGTTATTTTGAATGAATTAGCGTCGTGAACATCCGATAAAAATTAATCAAAGCTTCCTAAACACAAACTGTGAACACAATTTTTATTTTTTTTTAAAGCCAAGTATAGCTTTTACTGTGAAATGGTAGTGATAATCAGGTTCCTTGTGAGTATCTTACTTATCCCAATTTTTTTCGTACTTGAAAAATAATCTTTCAAACTTTTTAAAAGTAAAAGCTCGTAAAAGTATTCAAAGTAGCCCAGTTTCACCGTACCTAAAAATAGTAGTTGGCCATTGTTCTCGACTTCATAAATAAATTTAATGGTGGTGAAACGGTTGTTTAATTTTGTTACAAAAATCCTCGATATTTGCAGTTTTTGTGTCGAAAATCGCGAAAAGGACATCCACATACCTGTACCATACCCTTGGAAAATATTCGAACTAATGACTGATTTCATTTTTAAATTTACTCATGGAAATATTAGCTAAAAACGATGACAAACAGTTGCCCATTGCCGTGCCTTCAAGTTGGTGGTAATAGTTGTTTTTATATTGAAAATAATTTTGATCCATGCAAAGTTTGCTTAAAGTTAAATATTCTTGTGTAATTTCGTTATCAAACGATTCAAGTAATTCACAATTCAAGTTATTGCAAGGTATGTGGGATTGGTACACTAGGGAATAATGAGCTGACATGAAATGGGAAATATAAGCAATTTATTGCTCCTGAAGCTCTATTCCATATCTTTCTGACTTTCTGAAAAACATTAAACCTAAGCGAATATTTTCAAACAACTAATAATTTAAACGAACCCGGGCCTTATAACAAAATCTTAAGGAATCCATTATCTAAGATGGTAACACCAGTTAAAAACACTTTATAAGAAGGTAGCAACCTTATTTCTGATCAAATTAAATAGAAATTACCTGTGAGCAATCCTCACACTACAATGTCTTCTCAAGATTCATATTCATAAACGTGGGAAGGGAATGCGTTAGATAGTCCGGGCAATAGGATCACCAACTTATACATGAGCAGAGGGGGGGCAAGAGGGACATTTGCCCCCCCGCCCCCGCTCCCCTGGAATATTAAAATAACGCTTAGTATAAAAGTAAACTTCAAATTCAGTGAAACATTCATAGGTACCTGAAAATTATATTGACTATTATCTTACAATACCACAACAATTGAAATATATTTCAGTACCCTCCGACGCAACGTGCAAAAACCTGGTTGAGATCAACCATGTCTAGCAAACCGAAACCGTATAAATGTATTTTTGACAATAGAAATATTTAAGTTCCAATCTATCTTTACTTTGCCCCAGGAAGGGATCTATGAGGAGAGGCTACACGGACTATAGCACCCCCCCCCCCCCATAGGTTTTCAAAAGTTTCTGCAAAATTTGTATGCAAATAATACAATTTTTAAATTCAATTAAACCTAACCTAAGAAAAAGAAGGAGAATTAACGGTTGCAAATTCGATTGTTATATTATATCATCAAGAGCGAGGTCCAGTTCCAGTTTACTTTTGTTGCCTGTGGCCCAGCTCTATTTTTTACGTTTAATTGACTTAGGAAATTTGTCAATAATGCTTGGTAAAATCCGCTTCGTCCGCTCGTTGAAGGCGTATTTTTTTAACGATTTTAACGACTTTTGGGTAACAATAATTATTGGGCATGGCATCTACAAAATTTTCCAATTAGCCTGCGGCGAGCTTTTCCCTCCAGTCTACTTGCACTCCCTGCACTTTGGCCTGCCGGCGCCCATGAACTTATAATATATCCAAGTGACTAGCGAACCAGTTTGAGAATATACATATAAAACATCAGAGCTCAGGAGTAGTAAATTACTTAGGTTTTATTAAGAAAATTAAAGGTACAAACCTTAAGGAAGATGAAATTTTAATCTCGTTTAGGGTTAGCTCATTGTTCCCCAGTGTACCAAACTCACAAACTTTGCAATACCTTAGCGAATTACTTGAGGTGAATAGTTGTGATAAAGAAATCGCACAAGAATATTTAACTTGTACCAAACTTTGTATAAATAAAAATTATTTTCAATACAAAAATAACTATTACCAACAACTTGAAGGGACGGCAATGGGTCACTGTTTATCGCCATTCCTAGCAATGCCGGTTTTACATGGGTGCTATTTGGTGCTGTAGCACCCGACAGCAAAAGGGCGGTCATACCTACATACACCTATAAGATATTTTATATTGCTCCACTTAGTCACAACTTAAAGCGGCTTCATTTACCGAGAAATTGGATCTTCTTGAAAATGGCATTCTTTTAAAATTTTGGATGAATATTTTACGCCGAACTAATTATGTAAATAAGGCTCTTCATCAAGCAAATTTGTATATAAGTACTACATCCAACCTTTTATCTTCAATGCCCAGTACTTTCAAAATCTAAAAAATGAGTTTGTCCATTATAACGCCAAAGGAATAGTATTAACAGGCAAAGATAAATACACAGAACGGAGAAAAACTACAAGTAAAAGTAAGAGGAAGGTATTTTAAACACTAGGGAGACAATAGGGTCACAGATTTACCGTTCCTGCTTGACAATCTTCAAGCAGAAATTAATCATAGATTTTTTCTATAATGGTAATGCTAGTGGGGCGCGTTCAGTTTACACGCTGAAACAGGTGAAAACATATCTTCGCAATTCAATTGTGCAAGGAAAACTAAATTTTTAGCAATATTATCAATAAACTAGATAAAACTAACTTTTTCAAATTTACAAGCAAGGAAACGACTCCTAGAGAACTTAATAAACTTGTATCCCTATGATGGTGTTCAAAAACTATTTGAACACGTTTGAAATCTAACGATTTAATTTGTATTATTTTAACATTCCACGCCAATGTGTTTGCATTCCAAAGAAATATTAAAAACCTTGGCGATACTCGTAGTATCTCTAGTTACAACGTTTACTTATCTGAACCCGACCAATCACAGCGCTACCCTACAGGATAGCCACTTCACCCAACCTAAAATTCCTAGCTATAATTCTAGTGGTCCCTAAAATTCCGATCTTCAATAATCGAATTTTATACAAACCAGCCAGCAGATTTCGACCAGGTTTGTGTTAAAATTCATAATATTAATTTAGACAACTGGTGATGCTAAGCTTTTACACAACTTCTCTATATTTACGTTATTTGCTCTTTACTGACGTAATATGACCGTAGTGGAGGTAAGTTAACGCGCCAAAGGACGAGGAGACGACCCTTCTTCCGTTCTAGACTTCACTTCTCAACTAGCCCTCTTCAAAGCAAGTCGCGATCCCTAATCGCTCCTCATGGCACACGGCCATGGAGGTTTTTCTCTAACACTGTACTAGCGTACCCTCCGCAACAGGTCATGTAAGTAAACTCACACGTTTACATTCACTCTCTCAATATTCTCTCAGCTTTATTACAATATAAAGTCTCTCATAAGTGTTATTCCATTACACGGAGTTTAGCCTACTTACGCGATCTGCGTAGCGTGTTTAATAATCATTTTTGCGTGTATAATAACCGCATTTCCACAAAGGCTGTCATGCCATAAGCATATATCTGCATATCATTCTCAAATCTCAATACACTACCATTTGAGTCATTTTTATTTGCAAGAAGTTGAAGTACACTATATATAGAATCTAAAGAAAGACTTAGTAAGTGTTTTTAAGTGACTTTCCCTTGTGCTGGAATATAAACTGCTGAACGATTGAACATTGGTCGTCAACTGGTGAATATAGTGTACATAGTAGCTTATATGTGGACATTAAGGTAACATTTATCTTGTTATTATTGCTTGTATGTTACTGTATTTCATTTCAAAGTTATCTCAGCTAATCGAGCTCACACGTAGCAGTTCCGCAGGAGCATTAATGAACATTTAAGTGTATATAGCTGCAAGATTATGTTTATAATCATATACTTGTTTAGGATTACAATTGTTTATGCATTGCTTTAGTTTTTAAGAGTATTATTCTTGTGATATTCTGCAAGGTCGATACCTATCATCGATAGATATTGTCCATATCGTAGCACAGACTGCGTATAATAATTCAATGTTTATATTTTGTTTATTTATAAGCTTTCAGTTGTTTTCAGGTAAAATATCTTATTAAAATATTCATATAATGCTAAAGGTTTTTGTTTTATTTACAAAATCACTTTATAACTAGCCCCTATGGTAAATTAGAGTGCCTACGAGCACTCTCTGTTTGTTTAGAAAATCGACCAAGATCGAATCTGACACAGAATAGATGGTATGGTTACGTTTTTCATTATGTGTTAATTTTCGAAGTTTTTAATGTATTTCTGAACATGTCAATATTTTGCAATATTGAGATTACCAGTATTATTTTTCGATATTAGTTTGCTTGTTGGTAATTGTATTTGTGTATGTTCATTAGTTTTACCTTTTTTGACATATTTATTATTGTTGTTAAGTTATAAAAGATATAATAAATAATTTCAGATTTTGGATTTTTTAAAATCAATATTTAGGTATATAAAAACAATAACTTTATTTTATATTTTATTAATACGTAAAGGGTAGGGGTGCCGGTTAAAATTAGCATCGGACGTAAAAGTACGTTAAATCGGCATTGGTTCTTAGCTAATTTTTTCATAAGTAAATATGGAAATGAGATCAGACAGGAATTCGACTATTTTCCAAGAGTAGGGTACAGTTACGTGGATGACATTTTTGCGATATTCGACATAAAAACTGCTAATATCGAAGATTTTGTAACAAAACTGAACGACCATTTCCCACCATTGAATTTACTTATGAAGTCGACAACATTGGCCAACTACCATTTTTGGATGATTTAGTAATTAGGAACGATAGTAACACACTAGAATTTGATATTTATAGAAAAAATACTGCCACTAATCCACTAACCGATATATTTCTAATGATTTCTTCCACTGTGACTAACACAAAATGGCCTGCTTTCAGCTATTAGTACATCGTATGGTTTTTTTTTCTCTGAGCAGAGAAAGATTAAATAACGAAAAGGAGACATTTAAGAATATAGCAAGAGTTAATGGTTTCAATAATAACTTAATAGATAAACTATGTTGGGATTTGGAACCTACTGTAAAATAAACAAAAACGGAGTTTTATTCACAATACCGAAACAGAATTATTGCACTCGACGCGCGTTTCGCTAATCATGTTAGCATCATCAGGATGATTAAAACTAAACTTAAAATCTACCTCATTATCTTTTATACTGACTGTTTGCTTAAACAAGTGGAACCCACTAGTCACACTCTCTCAACCAATACAATGGACTATACAGAGTAGGCCCTCTATCTCTATTTAAACTATTCTTACATTTAATAATTTCCATACTTTCATATGCGCTCAGGGGTTGAGTGCCTACTGAGCGCGTCTCCAGGCGGCGGATAGGAGGGGGCCAGGAGTGCCATCAGGCGCACCTGACCTGCCGGGGAATAACGGCGGCTGAGGGTTATAAATCACCCAACATGCCGCCCGAACATCCGGCCGCGGACCACCTCACGGCACATACCGTAAACCGCCTGGCTCGCAATGACCCTCGACGTGGTAGCGGGCTGGGGGGCACGGGGGCCTTGGCTTAATCGCCTGGGCCAAGTGGATGGGGACCACCATAAAAACCCCCCCAATCCCAAGGTTTCTGTCGGCGCCGAAGGAATGGATGGCTGAGGGTGTATTCAGCCGATAGCCGACAAAACTCGGGGCACCGGGCACACCCCGTTTTATCTCTGCCTTCTGGCCAAGTGGGGGCTCCTTGGCTGGTGACTTTTTATTTCCCCCATACTCGTGGGATCAAACATGGATTCAGATAAAAACAAAAAAAAGAAAATGGGAGATCCGAAAAGGGTCCCCTATCTAAAGAAATGCCCCCCTGTGAGGCGGGGGAGCAATCGGGCTCCTCAAGGGGACCGACCGCTACCCCTGCTAGCAGCGAAGGGGGCATTTGCTCGGGCTCGGCCACGGCTGGGCCCCCAGCCAGTGTAATGGGGTAACGCTCTAAAAACAGAAGCGGGGCTCAGAAAAAGAAGGCGAAGAGGAAGAGCTCCTGGCGGCTGGACTGACAGCGAGCTCGTCCTCGGCGCAGACTCAACCTGGCACGCCGTCAACGGAAGGCTCCGTAGGGGGCAGCAATATATTTTTTAAGTTGTTGTCGTCTTTCCTTCCTTCATTAGTAATACCGATATTAATAGCATAAGTACCTATCCATATTATGTACCCAATATTACTTGGAATTTCCATACCCCCTTTTTTCTTTCTTTTTTATTATATGTCGGTTTCCTCTGTACCTACTTAGGATATTTTGCTCTTAGCATAATCTTAGTTAGTCCGTTTGAGAAAGGCACCGTGTGCCGAAACACGTGTCACGGTTAATAAAAATAAATTGCGGAAATTTTTTAAAACTTCGTTGTTTTCCTTTCAAAAGTGTGCAATGAATTTCCAGCAAGTATCAGCTAAATCCATCGATTTTATTATAATATATTCATGTGGCTACCAAACCAGTTTGAAAATTTACCTATAAAACAGAATTCAAGAGTACTAAATTCCTTAGATTTCATAAACTAAATTAAAGGTACGAACCTTAATGAAGGTAAAAATTTAATCTCGTTTGATGTTAGCTCATTGTTCTCTAGTGTACCAATCCCACAGACCTTGCAATACCTTGGTGAATTACTTGAGATGAATAGTTGTGATAACGAAATCAAACAAGAATATTTAACTTTAACCAAACTTTGCATGGATCAAAATTAATTTCAATATAAAAATATCTATTACCAGCAACTTGAAGGCACGCCAATGGACAACTGTTTATCGCCTCTCTTAGCTAATCTTTTCATGAGTAAATTTGAAAATGAAATCAGTCAGGAGTTCGAATATTTTCCAACCAACCGCTTCCCCCATTAAATTTAATTATGAAGTAGAGAACAATGGCCAACTACCAGTTTTGGTGGGAGTGATTAGGAACGATAATAACACACTAGAATTTTATATTTATAGAAAAAGTACTGCCACTAACCGATATATTCCAAATGACTCCTTCCACTGCTACCAACACAAAATGGCCAACTTTCATTTTTTAGTACACCATATGGTTAACTTTCCTCTCAGTAGAGAAATATTTAATAATGAAAAGGAGACAATTAAGAATATAGCGAAAGTTAATGGTTTCAACACTAACTTAATAAATACATCACTAATTAATAGGCATTTGTTTAGGAAAACCATGCGTGATTCCGCTTCTTTCTTGAATCAGGATGAAAATACAAAATATGTCTCGATACCATATACTCCTCAGTATACTAGAAGATTCCGAAAAGTTTTAAAGGAAGTAGGCTTAAAATTAGTATACCAAACTCAGTTTAAAATTTAGAAATTATTAGGTGGTCCAAAGGACAAAATTGAAATATTAGAAAGAAGTGGAATATATGAAATTGGATGCATGGATTGTAACCAAAACCAAAGATATATTGGGCAAACTAGAGGAGCAATACAAACGAGATTCAAAGATCACATAGTTCATTTAAAGTATGGTAGAACAGAAAAATCAAGTGTTGCCGAGCAAGCTTTTGATAATAATCATAGAATAACAATTAAAATTTTAAAATTAATTCATAATATGACTGATAGGAGATTATTAGACGCATATGAAAGTATGAAAAATATTAAATGTAAGAATAGTTAAAATAGAGATAGGCCTGTTCCGTATAGTCCATTGTATTGGTTGATCGAACGTGACTAATGGGTTCCGCTTGATTAAGCAAACAGTTAGTATAAAAGAGAGTTAAGTAGGTTTTAAGTTTAGTTTTAATCATCTTCTTTAATCATCTCCTGAATTTGTGAAATATGATGCATGGATTGTAACCAAAAATATGTATAGAAATTATTGAATGTAAAATTCAAAATTTAAGCCTACCGAAACCAGTCTTCCATGAGCTCCCTGCGGGTCCTTTCTACAGTAAATTAGAGTCGCTCTTTCTGTCACAGCGTCCTCTTTTATCTGATATTTAGCAAACCTTCTTTTTTTATGTAAGTATTATTAGACATCTTTTTGTGGATTTTATGGTGTGGATATGTCAGTATTGTCACAAAATCATCAACATATTTGACATACAAATTTTGCATTTAGGAAATAGTGAATACCTCCAAAAATACATACGCTGCTTACAGAGCTTTCCTTTTATGTTTTTACGAACGTTCTTTTTTTAATTTCCAAATGTTGACAACCCTAATGTAAATGCAGAATGGTGTTAATATATGCATTAGTCTAGCATGCAAATTTCAAATTTAAGCAATACTGAAATTGAACGTGAATGTGGTTTGCGACGCGACTTTTAAACGCGAACTGCTTAACCCATTCACACTAACATCCGCAGATCGAGTAGGTAAAGAGCGCAAAATATTGGCTTGCTTGGAACACAATTGAATTTACCTATTATAAAGCATAATTCAAAAAATTTACATGGATCAAAATAAATCAGGCATTACATCAGAATATTTACATCGTTTACTATAACCAATATCTATTTAAACTATAACTATAGGTATTGTTAACCAATTACCATATACATACCTATACACATTTCCGTACTAACAGCGAGACTTTAAACAAAGAAACCGAATTCACAGTAATAAATAATTTTCCAAACTATTAACAAGAAATGGGTATCTTTTGAAATGTATCACTTATTGGACACAACAAATTTTTAATCCGAATCACCTGGAACTTACCTACTTTGAGTTCTACTCTCAGGATTCGGGCTGTGACCTCTATCACACTTGGCAAAATTTAGCAATCGTTTCCCTCCAGTTGAGTCCATGGAACTCACAGAAAACAAAGACAAATCAGTAGTAACACTTTCATGACTCGGCGATCTTAAAATACGGCATGCCACACTTAACACAGGTGTTTGGGGGGTCATCAAATTAGGGGTATCTCCAGATCCTGTTGTCGGAGGCTTGTCGACGGACGACATCTCTTCAATTGAAGTTTTCACCATGTGATGGATTCGTTGTCAGTCTTACGTTACGGTTTTATTCATTTTCTAACTAAATTGGCGTGCGAAAGAATATTTATTTACATTAGGTTTTGTGTAATATACTGCTAAAGCTATTTATTTTTAATTTACGTAGGCTTAGGCCTGCATACTATTTGCCGTTACCTTTATATTTATTGAAGCTAACTCAATATGATATTTTGTCACCATTCGCGGAATCACCCGTTATCAGATATTTGCCGAAATAATGTTTTATGCGTGTTATGTTGCCGATTTTGTGATTCTGGGCTTACGCGGGCGGAACAGAATGCAACAAGAATCAATGCGCTTGTGTTCAGGCGGGGCTAAAATAAGATCAATACCAGAAAAAGAGGCTACAACAAGCTACAGGGGAGAATCATTATTATTGTGCAGTTTTTATCTACTACAGAAGTACGTGTATTATAAAATTAGATTTCACTTATTACATAAATTGTTTTTTCTTATAATCTGTTTTTATATTCAAATGACAAAAATGTAATTTCCATTAGTACAGCATAGCATGAAGATATGAAGTATCATAGGTCATGGTAAACATGAAACATGTACAGGGTTATCCAACGAGGACTAGACAAGGCGACTTTTTACTTTCCCTGTACTTTTATAAAAAAAAACTGAAATAGCCGTCTTATGTAATTTTCTCCCGCGAATTCGGATATCTTCAGCAAAAAACAATTGAGCATCAAATAAAAGTGCTAGGGGTCACTTTGATATTTTTTAAATGGGGTGCCGTGTATATTATTGCATATTTGGATTGGGCGAAAAAGTCTAGACATATTTCATGAATAATGTCCTATACCTATCTCTAACGGTTTTTGAAATATTCACAGTTAAAAATCGACCATTTACCAAGTTTGACATCTTGTAAAATCTAAACGGCTAATGATAGAACAAAACGGTTTGCACTTTCCTATATTGGTTTTTTATAAGCTATCGTATGACACTAAGTTTTTATTTAACCAGTGGTTAAATTTATCCGGGATTTTTTAACCTCTGGTTAAATCTAAAGTTAGCTTATGAAAAACCAAGTGCAAACCGTTTTGTTCTATCTTTAGCCGTTTAGATTTTACAAGCTGTCAAACTTGGTAAATGGTCGATTTTCAACTGTCAATATTTCAAAAACCGTTCGAGATAGATATAGGACATTATTCATGAAATATGTCTAGACTTTTTCGTACAATCCAAATATGCAATAATATACATGACATCCCATTTAAAAATATATCAAAGTGACCCCTACCACTTTTATTTGATGTTCAATTGTTTTTTGCTGAACATATCCGAATTCGCGGGAGAAAATTACATAAGATGGCTATTTCAGTTTGTTATAAAAATATAGGGAAAGTCAAAAAATCGCCTTGTCTAGTCCTCGTTGGATAACCCTGTACAGCGTGATCCAGCTAATCGTCAAATGAAAATATCTTTACTATTTTTGAAATTGAAAAAAATATTCTGTACTGTACGTAATTATTTTTACCATTTTCTTCCCCCTCAACAAAATCCATGTTTTTAAAATTGTTTCATTATATTACCAGCTTCGGGCCTGTCATTGCTACTAGGCCCGCGACACTTTGATGGCTGAGTTTCTATGGATATCACAGTCTTTTCGATATATTTACAGCAGCCTTAGTATATTAGTTATTTGCCTGTATATAGAGCTTAAAAGTGTTACGAAAAAAAAGTTTTGGTTCTTGGTACTTATAATATTATAGTGTTTCATTAACAAAGTCAATACTAGAAATGAATAACCAGATTGCACACCAATTAAAAGAGTATCCAAAACTGCTTTACCCGTCAATGAAACGATAATCAAACTCACCGTATACAAGGCGATCAAACATCAGAAAACTACAAGCAGTGTCGACAGTGAGGTGGAAGTGTGCTCTAAAATGACTGGAATTGGTAAGTCAACCATATACAGGCTTTTACGCGAGAAAAAATGTGGTGTAAAAGAACCCAAACCATCTTCAGCTGACGATGAGAAAAAAGCCATAAGAAGAAAAGTTCATTAGTCTTATTTAAATAAAAAAAATCCCTACTTTGGACAAAATACTGTCTGCCCTGAAAGAAGACCAAGATAGAAGATATTACAGAATTAGGAGAAGGAAGTTTGTAAAAAGATTCAGAGAAGCAAAACAGAATGTCTCTACTAATTGAAAAATACGAAATTATTTATTGGAGGACAAATTATTTTCGATCTAAACTGCTGGCCATTTGCTTTCGAGCAAGGAAAATTTCGCCTAAATTTAAAACTAAATATTTTCTTAACCAGACATTATATCGACCTACGGTTTTTAATGATTAATAGACTTATCCCTTAGGAAAAACTTTCCCGTGTTGGATTTTTATTAAACTTTCAAAAAATATTATATACAGGGTGTGAAAGAAGACGGTGATTTCTCTCCAATTTCAATAGCATGTAACTTTCACAATAATTTTTTTAAATTTTGTCTTTGTATGTCAATTGAACCACTGGTTCATAGCAAAGAAAGTAGTTTGTCAAATTTTTGATATCTGCTATATTTTAAGAGATGTTGATTTTTTTTTTGGTAGCTAGAACCCACTGTGCGTTATATCGTGCAAATTTGATAGCTGATTATCATTATACCTTACGAAAAGCTTTTTTATGTTCAGTAAAAAAATTGTACCTAAATGTTGTGATGTGCAGTGGCGTACTTATAATCACTTATAGGTACTATGGTTTATTAGCAGCTCACAATTTTTCCCGATTGTTTTGTAGTGGAAAGTACTCGCCTCTAGATTAAGCAAGTTTTATCTTTATTTTTTATTTTTTAATATTGCACTGTATCTACATGTATATTTTACAGTGTGTCTAAAAAAATTTAATTTTTGGAAAAATTTTATTTATTTATTTCTAATACAGCACTATTCCTAAACTTAACTTTGTTTTGAAAACCCTTAAAATTAAATATCACTGGTTTGATGTGTTTGTTTTTGCGAGCGAGTACTTTCCATTACAAAACAATCGTGAAAAATTGTAAGATACTCATAAACCATAGACATATTATAGTGATTATAAGTACGCCACTGCACAACACAACATTTAGGTACAAATTTTTTACTGAACATAAACAAGCTTCTCGTAAGGTATAATAATCACTTACAAAGTTTGCACGATACAACGCACAGTGTGGTCTAACTTCAAAAAAGTTGAAAAAAACAAGGTTTTACAAAAAAAATCTGTATCTCTGAAAATATAGCAGATATCAAAAAATTGACACATTACTTTCTTTGCTATGGACCAGTGATTCAATTGATGTACAGTGACAAAATTAAAAAAAATTATTATGAAAGTTACATGCTATTGATTTCAATCAATCAAGCAAAAATCATCGCCTTCTTTGACATCTTGTATATAAAAAGTTTGATAGATTAAAAAAAATCCAACATTGGAAATTTTCTCTTAAAGGACAAATCTACCAGAGACCGATATCATTTCTGGTTAGGATATGATATTCTTTAAGTCTTGCGGTACTTTTTCTCTTCGGTTCAATATTTCTTTTGCATGAATAACGAATATAGCATAGCTTGTGCCAAATTACTTCGTCGTATTTATTACTAATTTTAGCATCTGAAATGACTTTTTGTATTGTTTCATTAATGATATCAATACTATATCGAATCTTGTTTGCCACAAGAAAAGTAGAATAAGTTCTTTCTGTCGCCCTAATTAACTTGCCTTTATTGTCATTGCATATGATGCACTTCGGTCTATTTCGAACAAAAAAGAGGCAAGAGGCTCAATTTCGCTTTCTGAACTTGAAGCCGTTGTGCTGTCCATTCTAATTTGATTTCTGTTAATACAAAATATGCAATATTGTATAAATAAATAGGTACCCTTCAAAAAAATAAATTATAAAAAAGTCATTGCTTAGGGTCGTAAGTATATCTGACAAATTAATATTCTTTATTCCAAGTTTACTTTATTCTGAGTAGGCTATGACTGGATTGTTGATGACAGTACCCAACAATATAAAGAAGTATCAGTCATGGCCTACTCCGGATAAAATAACTTGGAACATAGTATATTTGAATGAAATTTCCCTCGGCCTCAGTGTAAAACATGAAATATGCAATTAAAAAAACATTGACCTCTAATTTCCAGGTACCCTGTTTGATGCATCAACAAGCATATTGCCTTGACGACGTTTATCATCATCCCTATTTTTGCTCTCTGATTCTTCCGTAATTAAAATTTTAAACAAAAGCTTACAACTTACCCAGATATTTTCAGCTGAAACATGTATTAGATAGGTACTTTATATGTAACACATAAACTTATTAATTCTTTAATAAAAACATATACAATATGGCAGATTGCAAACTGACACCTAACGAGAAGTTTTATAATACAAATAAAATAAAACAAATCTTAATAGGTATATTATAATATATTATCTGTGTTCAATCTGCCGACACGCAGAGAGAAACAAAGCATGTAAAACGTGAAGGCGAAGAGAAAGATAGACTAAGGGTAGATGCATCTGGCGGTCTGAATAATAATTACGGCGCGGCTCGGCGTAAACCCATGACGTCTCCCATTATTTATTGTTATATTATTATTAGTTTTCAAGAAAAAAATATGGAATTTACTCTATTACCTGGTCAAGACATAGGCGAAACTTTTATAAAGAATAGTATTTTCTCATTTAGGTCTTCCTTTTTTGTCAAATGAATGTTTTATTTAAAAATGACCACTTGTTAATCAAATTTTTGCCCGACTGAAACCGAGATATTTACATTTAAAATTATGGTAAATATTTACTTTGAGCACTTTTCGAATTTTGCAAAAAAAAATTATGTGACGTGTAGAAGACAGTATTAGAAGTGTTTTGTGACACGTTACATATTGCGCAAAACACTTTTGACGCCAAAAATTGAAAAATAAAAATCATAAATGAGGCCATTTAGAAGACATTTAAACGCGAACTCTCCCAATTTGACGTTAATGATGAAAATTTACTTGCAATGTTGTCACACTTGACTAACATTCTTCATTTTCAAGTAGGTAAATGTCCCAGGGCAGGTGCATGGAATATCAATTATTCAAATTACTTACATGGAAATGGATGAAGCACTAATGGGTAAAGCGCCGCTGCATTTTTCAAAAAAACGTGGAATTGCTTTGTATAGTCCCCGATTATATTTTCTTTTCTCAATTTTCGCCTCGTCAATTTCTACAATTTTTCCTTCGCCCCCAATGATCTCACTGTGTCTTCATTACCCAAACTAAGCAAAACCAACCCAAACTAACCAAAACTAACCCAGACTAAACCCTAATTAACCAAAGTTATTACCCGAACGAAGCAAAACCAACCGAAACTAACCAAAACTAACCCAAACTAACCAAAAGTAACCCAGACTAACCCTAATTAAGCAAAATAAAGAGACAAGCGCGCTACGCGCGCTTGTCCCTTCACTAACCCAAGCTAAGCAAAACCAACCCAAACTAACCCAAGCTAACCCAGACTAACCCTAATTAAGCAAAGTAAAGAGCCAAGCGCGCTACGCGCGCTTATCTCTTCACTAACCCAAACTAAGCAAAACCAACCCAAACGAACCCAAACTAACCCAAACTAACCCAAACTAACCAAAACTAACCCAAATTAATTAAAACTAACCTAGACTAACCCTAATTTAGCAAAGTAAAGAGACAAGTAAAGAGACAAGCGCGCTACGCGCGCTTGTCTCTTTCTTAACCTAAACTAAGCAAAACCACCCCAGACTAACCCTAATTAATAAAGAAGAGACAAGCGCACTACGCGGGCTTGTCTTCGGTATCCCAGATTAAGCAAAAATAATCGAAAGTAACTTTAATTAACCAAACAAGAGCATTGAGACGAGCGCGCTATGCACTTGACCAACCCCGCCTAACACAAAACCATAATTATCCCAAATTAACAAAACGAGCGCGCTACGCCTGGTACTTTCTTAGCTAATCCAAATATACCAAACAAGGGCGCATTTGTCTCTCTCGCTTTTGGTCGTTAAATAGCGAGCGTCTTGCGTAACTCAAAATAGCGAATTATTATTATTATTATTATTTAACATTTTAATAAATACAAAGTACTTCTCAATCACCATGCATAAAGTGTTGGTTGAATGTATCCAACAAGATACCGTATTTTAGAACCGAACAGAAATTACACTTGGCACCACCTATTCGTAGAATGATAGCTGGCTGAGCCGTGCTAAGCTAACTAGATGAGAGATCACATAATTTAAGAAATCGATATGCTGAAAGCTGAAATAGTGTCATCACAGTATAGGCAAGGAACAGTAACGTCAGTGAGCTCAAATCCCTTGAAGTATTGAGATCAAAGAGCACCGGCAGGCACCTGCTTGCTTGACTTTGCCGTCGTTGGATCACGTCCTATACGAGGGGACGTGCATTTCGTTAAATTTTATTGTCGCATGGAGTCAGTTTCTACTAATAAGTCATTTACAATTTAATTATTTTATAATTTCATTCGACACTCTAATTTTAATATATTTAGAAATAATATTTAGATTATAGATGCTTCACGACAGGTTCTTAAAAATGTGTGAAAGTTCAAATGATAATAAAACAATAAACAAGGCATTTAATAACAAGTTTTGTGTAATGTAGCTTATACTACAAAAATATTAATTTCTTCGAACTTGAAGACAAGTTTAGTACAAACCCAAACTAATATAACTCTAAGGTATTTAGTAACACAAAACCTAATATACGCAAAGTTTGTTTAATAACTTTTTTCAACGACTGCCCTGAAAATAGACAAAAACGCACTAACAACTGCTCTTGAAAACTGGACATTTCAAACATCGTGTGAAAAGTATACTTTGCACACGGCGTATGCAAAGTATACTTTTCACACACTTATTCGGGTATTAGATTAAAGGGCTTCGTCTCCGATTTAGAGCTTCGCCCTCAGACATCCCATTCCCGGATCTCTAAAAAAGGGCGCCCAATTTTAGGGCTTCACCCCCCCAGTAGCCCATTTTTGCAAAACTGTAGAAAATGGGACTCTCATACCAGGGCCCCCCTTTTAAGGCTTGGGGCCCAATTTTAGGGCTTCGCCCCGGGGCTCCATTATAAAATCTGTAAAAATAGTCCTCCCGTGCCATAGGCTCCATTCTAGGGTTTCGCCCTCCTGGGGCCTCATTTTAGGGCTTCGCCCCCAGAGCCTCTTTTTCAAAATATTTAGAAAATAGAGACCCCACACCGGTGGCCCCATTTTAGGACTGTGTCCCTAGTTATAGTTTAGCGAGAATCCCTTAGTCACGTAGTTTCTTTCGCTAGGAATAAAATTTTCTGATAAATCAATAATAAAAATGTTCCCATATAGGTAACATGTAATTTTCTACCACACTCCCAGTGAGGCACCCAGACCCTGCATGTAGCAGTAGTAGAAAAAGTATAGTGTGCTACACGTGTTGAAAAGACTTTATGGCACTCGTCTACGGCTCGTTTCACTAAACTGTCTCATTGGTGTGAACAGTCTTATTTTCAGCACTTGTTGCACAATATACTATTTCTATTTTGCGTTCAAAATGATCCCATTTTGATACGCAAATGCGTGTCGAAAAGAACTTCTTTTTGTTGACTGGTTACTAGGATATTAACAAAATTGTTAAATGTCAAGGCCCACTAGCAAAAATTTCGACACCGCTTTCAATAGGATTTATTTAGATATAAAATATTTTCGTTTTTATTGGTTCCACCCCTATGCTATGAATGGGAACTATAAGTTTAATCTTACATTTTATGATTAGCGCAAAACCAAATGGTTTGAAAAGGGAACATGATTGATTAAGGAATGTATGGAGTGTACAATTTTATGAATAATATTTTCATGCCTAATTTTTATCTCATCCCTTTTTAAAAAACCAAGTAGGTAGGTATTTTAATTCTAGATAATATTTACTCATACCTGAAAGGATCTTTTGGGAATCTAAAATAGTATATTATTTTATATGGAGGAAAAGTGATACTTTTCATGGCGCGTTCGTGTTTAACAGCCGAACGGAGTGAGGCTGGTAATAGAGAGCAAGCCATGAAAAGTAACTTTTCCTCCAAATAAAATATGCTGTTTTTTCTTCAAATGTCGACAAATTAATGCAAAAACATCTCTTTTTAATAGTAATAATATCTAATTATTATTAAACATAAATGGGTTCGCAAGGCGGCTTAGACCACGGTCGTAGGTGGCCTTGCTTAGACCGGTGTCGATGAATTTAACATAAAGCTGTCAGTGGACACTGTCAACAATAATTATTTTTTTAAGATGGCGTCTCCGATTGCGTTTTAATTCCGTATTGATAAGCAGTTATTGAGTAAGTTCGATTAAATAATAACCAATTTGTTCCTAAATTAGTGATTTTTAGAAATGCAGTCACAAATTGAGTGATAAATACAAATTGTAGTTTAATAAATCTTGAGTTGTTGACGCTTATTTTGTTGTCTGTTTGTATGGTATCTATATTGCTATGACAACACTTTTACCTCCGCCGGCGGAAAAGTGAAAAGTAAAGCTCCGGCGGAGGAAAAACGAAACTTCACGGCCGCCTACACAGTCGAGTAATGACGGATTTACTGACGTTTGAAGAAAATAGTATATTATTTTATATGGAGGAAAAGTGATACTTTTCATGGCGCGCTGGTGTTTAACAGCCGAACGGAGTGAGGCTGGTAATAGAGAGCAAGCCATGAAAAGTAACTTTTCCTCCAAAAAAATATGCTGTTTTTTCTTCAAATGTCGACAAATTAATGCAAAAACATCTCTTTTTAATAGTAATAATACCTAATTATTATTAAAGATAAATGGGTTCACAAGGCGGCTTAGGCCACGGTCGTAGGTGGCCTTGCTTAGACCGGTGTCGGTGAATATAAACATAAAGCTGTCAGTGGACACTGTCAACAATAATTATTTTTTTAAGATAGCGTCTCCGATTGCATTTAAATTCCGTATTGATAAGCAGTTATTGAGTAAGTTCGATTAAATAATAACCAATTTGTTCCTAAATTAGTGATTTTTAGAAATGCAGTCAATTGAGCGATAAATACAAAATGTAGTTTAATAAATCTTGAGTTGATGACGCTTATTTTGTTGTCTGTTTGTATTGTATCTATGTTGCTATGACAACACTTTTACCTCCGCCGGCGGAAAAGTGAAAAGTAAAGCTCCGGCGGAGGAAAAACGAAACTTCACGGCCGCCTACACAGTCGAGTAATGACGGATTTACTGACGTTTGAAGAAAAAATAATTTTTTACCATGAGTTTTACCGAAATAGTTATCCACTGCCCACTGCACAAAATCCATCCATCGTTATAGAAAACGCAACAACAGTCCCTAAATAATGTCTCCCTCGTCCTCGTATATTACGTTTGTGCTGAAACTCCCCAAAGTTTCTGCGAGTCTATGAGAAAACTGGATTGAACCGCTCTTACCTCAGGCGGCAAAATCGAGATTCTTATGCATTTGACGCTACCGTTCATTAATTCTACCGTGGTGTCATGTTGACGTGCCAGAAATGTTATCATTTTAAAATGCAAAAGAAAATAGTTATATTTTTTGGTTTTTAAGAAAAGAAGCTGGTAAAAGTTTTTTTGAGACTACTATTACCAAAGTATATGTAAACTAGTAAGTTCACTCAGCGGTAAATCCTTTGATGTAATTCAGCCACATTCTTTTATATCAAGTGACAACTGGAGATGACCGATGCGCTGCGTAAGTGTCCGATTGATTCGCGTGGCTTTCTCTAGTCAGAGATGTATTCAGGAGATTGTATGTGGACTCTTAACGAAAGACCTACTGAATGCCGGCCGGGTGAAAAATCAAGTGAAACTGAGCAAAGTTGTAAAAATATTTTCATAGAAGGAAATTGAAAAAAAAATTGCTATACGTTTGTCATTTTTAGGTGATACCACTGTTGCTATCTCAGAATCTAACAAGAATTTAACAACACTGCAAATCGATCTTGAAAAGGCATCAATAATGGCAACTTTCTAATTTAATCAAGTTTGTAGCATTGACCGTTTCAAAGATATCAATAATAGTGGAATTACCTAAAATTTATTTAAAAATATATAATAATATAATACTGCGGAATCTCATTTTTACTACACTTCATTGGTTTTATGAAAGTGATTTTTCAAGGCCACGTTATGACATGGTTTATGTTTTCGTCTCGTGTTACGGCATTTTTGTATCGTTGATTGGACGACTAACCAAAACTAACAAAATCTATTAAAATTTATTATAACGTATCGTAACGGGTTCAAATTACTAAAATAAGTTGATACTAACTGAAACTAACCGAAAGTTGATTGGAGGACTAACCCAAACTAACCAAATCTATTAAAATTGATTATAACGTATCGGAACAGATTCAAATAATTAAAATAAGTTGAGACTAAATGAAACTAACCGAAAGTTGTTGACGAATAACCCAAACTAACCAAATCTGTTAAAATTGATTTTAATGTATTCTGAAAAGCTTGAAATGACAAGTTGAGAATAAGTGTAGCTAACCGAGAGTTGATTGAACTACTAACCCCAACTAACCAAATCTATCAAAATTGATTATAATGTATCGGATGACTAAAAGAATTTAAGACTAAGTGAAACTAACCGAAAGTTTATTGGAAAACTAGCTTAAACTAAAAAAATCTATTAAAATTATTTATAACGTATCGGAACCGCATTAAATGACTAAAATAAGTTGGGAATAGGTGAAACTAAACGAAAGTTGAATCGACAACTATCCCAAACTAACCAAATCTATTAAAATTGATTATAACGGATCGGAATCGGTTCAACTGATTGAAATAGTTAAGACTAAGTGAAACAAACGGAAAGTTGAATCGAGGACTAACCTAAACTAACCAAATCTATTAAAATTGATTATAATGTATCGGAACCGCATTAAATGACTAAAATAACTTAAGAATAAGTGAAACTAACCGAAATTTGGATCGACGACTAACCCAAACTAACCAAATCTATTAATATTGATTATAACATATTGGAACCGCTTTAAATGATTGAAATAAGTTGAGAAAAAGTGAAACTATCCGAAAGTTGAATCGACGACTAGACCAAAGTAACCAAACCTACTAAAATTGATTATAAAGTATCTGAACCGGTTATAATGACTAAAATAGGTTGAAACTAAGTGAAATTAACCAAAAGTCGATTGAACGACTAACCGGATTAGGTTGGTTAGTTCGGGTTAATCGTCGATTCAACTTTCGGTTAATTTCACTTAGTCTCAACATATTTCAATCATTTGAACCGGTTCTAAGACGTTATAATTAATTTTAATAGATGTTATTGGTTGGGTTAGTCACCAAATCAACTTTCGGTTAGTTTCTCTTAGCCTTAACTTATTTTAGATATTTGAACCGGTTCCGATACGTTATAAACAATTTTAATAGATTTGGTTACTTTGGATTAGTCATCCAATCAACTTGCGTTAAACTTCACGTAGTTTAAATTTATTATAGTCATTTGAACCGGTTCGGATACGTTATAATCAATTTTAATAGGTTTGGTTAGCTTGGGTTAGTTGTTGATTCATCTTTCGGTTAGTTTCACTTATTCTCAACTTATTTTAGTTATTTAAAGCGGTTCCAATACGTTATAATAAATCCTAATGGATTTGGTTAGTTTGGGCTAGTCGTCCAATCAACTTTCGATTTGCTTCACATAGTTTTAATTTATTTTAGTCATTTGAACCGGTTCCGATACGTTATAATCAATTTCAATAAATTTGGTTAGTTTGGGTTAGTTTGGGGATGACTACAATCAACTTTCGACTAGCTTCACTTAGTTTCAATTTATTTTAGTCATTTGAACCAGTTCCGATACGTTATAATCTATTTTAATAGGTTTGGTTCGTTTGGGTTAGTCCTTGATTCATCTTTTGGTTAGTTTCACTTATTCTCAACTTATTTTAGTCATTTAAAGCGGTTCCGATACGTTATAATAAAATTGGTTAGTTTCGGTTAGTTTGGGGGCGACTACAAGCATCTTTCGACGAGCTTCACTTAGTTTCCACTTATTTTAGTCATTTGAACCTGTTCCGATACGTTATAATCAATTTTAATAGATTTGATTACATTGGATTAGTCGTCGATTCAACTCTCGGTTAGTTTCACTTAGTCTTTACTTATTTTATTCATTTGAACCGGTTCCGATACGTTATAATCAATTTTAATAGATTTGGCTAGTTTAAGTTTGTCGTCTATTCAACTTTCGGTTTGTTTCACTTAGTCTCAACTTATTTTAATCATTTGAACCGGTTCCGAGACGTTATAATCAATTTTAATAGATTTGGTTAGTTTGGGTTAGTCGTCCAATCAACGTGCGGTTAGTTCCACTTAGTTTCAACTTATTTCAGTCATCTGAATCGATTTCGATACATTATAATCAATTTTAATAGATTTGGATAGTTTGGGTTAGTCGTCGATTCAACTGTCGGTTGGTGTCAGTTATTCTCAATTTATGCTAGTCATATAAAGCGGTTCCGATACGTTATAATGATTTTATTACATTTGGTTAGTTTGGGTTAGTCGTCGATTGAACTTTCGGTTAGTTTCACATAGTCTCAACTTATTTTAATCATTTGAACCGATTCCGTTACGTTATATTCAATTTTAATAGATTTGGTTAGTTTGGGTTAGTAGTCCAATCAACTTTCGGTTAGCTTCACTTATTCTCATCTTAGTTTTGCCATTTGAGCAGTTCCGATACGTTATAATCAATTTTAATTGATTTGGTTAGCTTGGGTTAGTGTTCAATTAACTTTCGGTTAGTTTCACTTATTCTCAACTTATTTTAGCCATTTCAAACGGTTACAATACCGACGTCATTATCAATTCTAATAGATGTGGTTAGCTTGGGTTAGTCGTCGATTCAACTTTCGCTTACTTTCACTTATTCTCAACTTATTTTAGTCATTTAAAGCGGTTCCGATACGTTATAATCAATTTCAATAGATTTGGTTAGTTTGGGTTAATCGTCGATTCAACTTTTGATTAGTTTCACTTTGTCTCAGCTTATTTTAATCATTTGAATTGGTTCTGATACGTTATAATCAATTTTAATAAATTTGGTTAATTTGGGTTAGTCATCCAAACAACTTTCGTCTAGTTTCATTTAGTCTCAACTTATTTTAGTTATTTGAACCGGTTCCGATAAGTTATAATTAATTTTAATAGTTTTGGTTAGTTTGAGTTTGTCGTCGAATCAACTTTGGGTTAGTTTCACTTAGTCTCAACTTATTTTAGTTATTTGAACCGGTTCCGATACGTTATAACCAATTTTGATAGATTTGGTTAGTTTGGGTTAGTCCTCGATTTAACTTTCGGTTAGCTTCACTTATTCTCAACTTATTTGAGTCATTTGAAGCGGTTCTGATACGTTATAATCCATTTTAGTAGATTTGGTTAATTTGGGTTAGTCGTGGATTAAACTTTGGGTCAGTTTCACAGGGCCAAAATATATTTAATATTTACAAAGCATTCCATTATCGTTATATAATATGTACTTATAAAAAAAATCTGACACCTAGACGATTTTTCCGGTCTTGTCGCCTCCTTCACCTAATTTTATTAACATATCTATTCACACTAATCCGACTATAGATTTTTCCTATTTGCCTTTGTATTTTCCATTGCTTCGTATATATTTCCACCGAAGTCCGAATAAAATATTAAAATAGAAATAAAATTAAGGATTTTCACAAATCCGACTCTGTTCTGAACACTCTGCCAGACTCTGCCTACATTCGAACGACTGATTGAACTAAAACGCTCCACATGCTGCCAACAATCTGCGGATTTTCGGCGGCTGACAGAAAATATTTGGGGGAGTGGAGCTACTAGTTTACATATACTTTGCTATTACTTATTCTTGTATCGTTATTACGCCTGCCTTGCTTTTTGCTTGCATTTTTCAGATCCGTTTGGACCGTTGCGTTGTGT
>JAEQML010058119.1:0-30815 GCA_016904865.1 Pissodes strobi
ATATATATATATATATGACGTTTAACGTGTGGTTGTTAAATAAGAAGACGTTAACTGTCATTAATCGAAAATATTTTTATACCGATCAGAATTGTCTATGGTTAATATAATTCAATTTCTTATTTTTCAAGTATCTCTCCTACTTATTAGACGTTAGCATCTATACTTAAGGAATTATACCAGCATTGCCCTGAATATTTTTGTATTCTTTCATTGCATATCATTGTGCGCAAGAAGGTAGAGAACCCAATACAGTTTCTCAATTATATCTACTTTACTATTTCAGCATACTCTCTCTACTTAAGGAAATTGACACCTTGTACGATTTATACATGGGTGAAATAAGCACCTTCGAAAGGCAACTTCATTTTATTTCTGCCTTTTCCTATAATTAAAGCAGTTCAAAGGTGATTCCATTTTCTGCAAAAGGAATCCTAATAACATATGATTAAGGTGTCTATTCCTGCTTTGCTAGCTTTGTTACAATATGACAATTTATAATTATTATTACAGTAAAATTTTGTTTTTAAAGAAACGGTATAGAAAGCGTGACGCCAATTAACTTGTCTTGATGGTCTGTTAAGACGATAAAAATAATTCTTGTGTGGGCAAATGTAATTTCCGCTTGTTGCAGTGGATTGTGCGTTTTTTTAAATAAGTTAAATTAAGACATTGTTCTCATGATTAGTCGTAGCGTCTCATACAGATTTCATATATGGCAGCATAACTAACACCATTCGATAAAATGCTTCTCCATATTTTACTGCATATGATTACGGCCAAGATTAAATAATATTATTTTTCCACTCCTTATTTAAGTACGCTATTATGAAGAGGTATGCAGATTTTACTAAAAACGAATTGCAGGACTGTCATGGACGAGGGATACAAGTAGGAAAAAATATAGCAACAACATTTTAACTAATTTTGTGGAACAATGTGCCAGAATTAGTGCAATAACTTATATTATTAATAAATCATCGCATTTTGTATAATTATTGTCTTTCAGTTTCTAAAAGTTTACTATGTTATGTTTTGTGCAAATTTTGAGTTAAACATTAAGTAGGGTAGATGCCCAGTGTCAGGGGAGAGGGCAGTTAAGGCTTACCCCTTAAAAATACAACCCTTGGCAATATGATCTTAAAATAGTTTTAAAAGACACCTTGTAACTTCCTCTATTCTATATCATCTTACTTTCCTACTACTTTCCTTTTATATATTCTTAAAATGCAGGGATTTCATCATGAGCTGTTTCAATGTATTACTATAGCATATTTCATTTCTGGCACGCTTAGGTATTTAAATGTTATCTTTGGATTTCCCGTAATATAGACAAAAAAATTAAACCTTGTCAATATTGTTTTATCATTAACGAGAACATGTTTTCATCTTGTATCCGTTTTAAGACAAACAAATATTTAATTTCGACTTATCAACGTCCGGTACAGTCCTAGATATACATTTATTAATTTGTTTTCTGAGCAATCTCAACAACTTCAAACATTTACAGAAAAGTGAGAAAAAGTTTCGAATCGGCAGAAAAAGCAATTAGTATCACTAGGGACAATCAAGCACTAGGTAAAAGTATATTTTATGTATGTGAACCCTAGTTTTTTATATTCGCACAAAATATTAAAGCGCAGATGTTACCAGAATGTATGAAATATCTTACTTTATAATTTAGTTTGATCAAAGTAGAAATTATATCTAAAGACATGGAAAGGAGTTGCATGATATTATTGAATATCTAAAAAAATCTGAGAATAAGATCACAAAATCTTCTATTCACACGGTTAAAGTGAAGGTCGGAAAGAAGCTATTGACAACTGACAAGAATCCTAGGCCCTTAAACACTGACTATTTTCACAAATTAGTTGAGTAATGAGTATACGTTTAGTATTTTTACCATAACAGCTGAATTTTGAACTAGATAATTGTTATAAAATACTATATTGGACACAAAACTTTGAAAAAGTCATAAAGCTGTCAGTAACAGAGGGTTCGAAGACAGGAAAATGTGGTAAAGTATATCATATTATTCCCTGACATCGAACCCTTTATAAGCGGGCCACTAACGATACTGCAGCGTCGTACGATTTTGTCGCATCCAACGAAATTGAACGCAATTTGATCGTGTGTGTCCGTGCCTCCAACGAAATCGTACGATTTGACCGCAGACAAAATGATTTGTCTGCTGAAGTACAACACTGACTTAACCTTAAACAACCACGGTCACAAAATATAAGTTAGGGGAGGCCAACGTTCCCAATTCTCAGTTATCATTACTTTTAATTTAAAAGAGTATTATTAACTTGACGCATCGCATCCTATTATTAACTGGGCGTAACCAAACAAAACTAACCCAAATTTAAAAAAGAAGCATACCTTTAAAAAAGATCTAGGCACCGACGGAAATCGAACCCGAGTCACCGTACCACAAACACGGAATCGTACCACTGGACCACTACAGCCATTGAAAGTAATTTGCGGAAACATAAAGTCATGGGTAATTCTATAAATTTGGCCAACGTTGCCAATAATTGGCAACGTTGCGCTCTCTCCCAGCTGATTTATATTTTATGACCGTGGCTGTTTAAGGTTAACTTACAACACCGTCGCCGCGCCGTCGAGTGGACCGATTTTATGACCGTGTTGGTCGACTGCCGCATATACATGGCGCATTACTGTGTTCTTTTTAAATCACAGAAGCTACCGCTAACAATTCCACGATAACTCATCCATGCGAAGGTAGTTTCTCCAATGGTCTGGATGCAATCGCAACTCTTCTAATAAATTAACATGACTCAGTGAGCACCGTGTCATAAGCCAGTCTTTGTTCGAAAATCTACGTAAAAAGAATTCTTTAAGGTTTTTTTTTTACTTTTGGTTACGCAAAGAGCAAGAGATGCTAAAATTAAAATACTTTGATCTGACATGATTAAAAGCCAATATCATACTACGGCGCAGTATTGTGTGTATCCTCGCCAAACTTTCGACCAAATCGTACAACGCCGTCGTACGATCCTGTTGTACGACGCTGCAGTATCGTGAGTGGTCCGCTGTCCTAAGTGAGCGATTTGCAGCGAACGCGAACGCGAATCAGTGGCGATGCCGTGCGACTATATTAAATTCTCGTACTGCATCGCTAGCGCTTCGCGTTCGCTGCAAATCGCTCACGTAGGACGCCCCGTTACATTGTAAACATCAGAGTATAACAGACTAACGAGTAGCGACATAAAGCGTCGGCACCTTTGATGTCCAAGGGACCGATTCCGGCAGAGCCGATGACAGATGTACTTCATATTTATAAACTGCTCAAACCATGAAGTGACTCGAAATGAAGCGACTCTGCGACTACACTATAAAAAACTTGAAGTGGAAAATTGCTCAAGTTTCATATTTGAATCCGACTCCGTAAAATTTAAAGCTTTTCTATAATACAGTGGTTTTTCCTACTTCCTGTCACCCTTGTCGATAATAATTTCTGAAAGCTTTGATCATAAAAATATATATTACTAATATTTCTTTATTACGATTTATTGATAAAGGAACTCCAACAGTTTCTTGGGATTTTATGAGATAATTATTAGTTTCCTTTAATGAGGGCGCGTTGAGAAAAAAATAAACCCCTGTATTTTATGATTTCATTTATAATGATGAGAAGTTGATGTGTCAATTTTTAACCTAAATAAAGCACTTTGAGCTTATAGGTTTGGAGGCTATTGAAGAGGTGTAGCAGAGGTTTTTGATAGGTAGTAGAAAATATACATATATTTTACGACGTTTTCAGCGGTTCTCAAATAGACATTTCGTATTATTCTATACTCGACGCGCCGAACAGATTCACCAATTGCGGAAACAATTCGTCTTATTTTATGACTGAATCGACCCAATGTTTTGTTTTTCATTTCGATTTTTCTTATCCATAATACAAAAAATAAAAATACAGTGTGTTAATCAAAGTTCCTATGTTTGAAATCAATGGAATCATAAAATAAGAAGAATTATTGTATCCGTGTTTTCCGTGTTTGGTGAATCTGTTCGGCGCGTCGAGTATAGTTTCTAGTTTCAGCAACTTCATGTTATTATTAATTATACTCCATTTCTTCAAATTGCGATAAGTTATATTTACAAAAGTATTGGGCAAATTTTTTGAACCTTTGACACGAGGAGGAAAATTAAAACTTGCAACAGCACAAACAAAAAGTTATTATTAATTCTGTAACTGTTATCAGTAGGCTGAGGAGCTGTAAGTCTGGAGTACTTACTTACCCGAGTTGTCTTATGAGATTCTAACCTTCACACCCACTCTTATGTGTTGGTATCGCTATTATTATGACGTCTTGTGTGTGCCTGTGGGTGTACTGTGACAGCTTCCAAAATTGTGACCTCTTACACTCGATGCCACAATATTTTTCCTTTCATTCTCTTCAAATATTATATATTTTGCTATATTTCTGCTAAAGAAGTATAAAGTGCCATCTGTTTGACATGTTACGTATGGCAATTCTTTATTGCGACGATCGATTAAAGAATACTTCGATGATTTTTTTTTTGTGTAAAAGAGGTCAGAGTCGACGTATACGTGATATCTCACACATAATAAGCAGTGACCTCATTATTTTCTCCGTAAAGTGGCGCTCCCTGCCACCACCAATTTACCTATTTTTTTTTATTCCAAATTTTTGTATAAAAATATTAGACGATTTAATAGCTATAACAAATTTGGCGATACACTCCATATTTTTTAAGATACCGCGGTTTTTCTTGTCGAGTCATAAAGAGGTCACAGACATAGCTCAACTGAATTCAAGGGCGACTGGGACCATTGAGGGGTCTGAACATTTTTGGCGAGCCGACCATAAGTGCTGGTGAGGACTCGAAAGCAATGATCTTAATAAAAAAAAATGCCTTGAAGCACGCCCACGGTTCATGTGATCCCCACTACTAATTCGACTACGTAGCGTTGCATGGTTCCGTTACATAGCATCACGCATTAAACCAATTTATCCTACCGTGCGTAAAGAAGTTTCACCTCAAAATATGTGAAAACAAATATAAGTACTTATATCTGGTGCCGGATAATTACCAGAGATGGTTAGGCCACTTACTTCTAGGTAACTCGGAGTATGACAAAATAGCCATTAGAAATATTAGAAACATATTTCTCTAAGACTGTATATAGTAACGTCGGTGGTATGAAAATTTCAATTAGTTTAAATTTATTTTACTCATTGGAACCGATTCCGATAGGTTATAACCAATTTTACTGTTTTTGGTTAATGTTGGTTAGTCGCCAAAATTGGGTTAATTTGGGTTAGTTTTAACTTACTTTAATATTTTTCATCTGTTCCGGTACGTTATAGCCCATTTTGGTGCTTTTAGTTACTTTTGGTTAGTTATTCACTCACACACATACTTTCAGTTAGTTCTAATTTAATTTAGTCATTTGAACCGGATACGTTATAGCCAATTTAAATGGTTTTGATCAATTTTAGTTAAATTTAGTTAGTTATATTTTTAATCTGTTCCGATACGTTTTAGCCCTTTTTGGGTGCTTTTAGTTACTTTTAGTTAGTCGTTCAATCAGCTGTCGGTTAATTTCAGTTAGTTTTAATTATTATAGTCATTTGAACCCTCCAATATGTTATAATCAAATTTAATATTTTTGGTTAGTCGCCAAAATTCGGTAAGTTTAGGTAACTGATAGTTATAATTTTGAATTTTAATGTATGAAAACGTTTATGGAATTGTAGGATAAATCGAATCTATGCAAATAAAATTTATTTGGACCGTCGCGGCGTTGCCGTCATAGATTAAATTTTGAATGATACAAGTTCGATATGAACTTTGCTTAATGAAACGTGGTTTAACGTTACACGCGTTTCAATATAGTGTTCATATCGAACTAGTATCATTAATAACCATGATACAAAAATATTGTATCATGATTATTAACTATTATTTATTCACGACTTTACACTACAAGCGGCAACGTGGTACAAAACGTGGCAACAGGAGCATTACTTGTCGCTCGTGCTCCAAGAAGACGGTTTAACGCTTCTTTATTACCCGTGTCACTCCCGCCGCGCCGCACTCACCCTGCCTCCGTCACCGATTGATATTGACCGTAATAATTATTATATTCGTTTTCGTGGTGGAATAAATAATTGTGTCGATTTTTTTTATCAGCTTAGAACAAGATCAAACCTATTGGGTATTGTTAATAAGATCATTCTACACATGAAACCTCAAAATACGACCTTTTTTTTCGGTCCCGATTCCTTTTATTTAAAAAAAAACTGTGAAAACTTCCTTTTTTTTTAAATCTTGTTTTTTTTTTATATTTCCACTCTAATATCTAAACACTCAATAGAGCTATCGAGATGATTTTTTTTTGTTTTAAAACACACACTTAGGCGCATCTTTCCAAATATTAAATGGTTCGTATTTTTTATTTTAAATATGCTTAAAATATTGATGACCTTGAGACTTTAGAAATTGTTGCAGGCAAACTTACACTAATCGAAAAACTTTTTTGTTTTTGGGAATTTCATATAACATGCAGCGAATAAAATGTAGACAAATGACCAAAATAGTTTTCCGTAGCATAAGCATTGTTGTCACTTTTATAGTTTAGGAGCTACGATCTTTTAAAGCGGGCGGAATTTAAAAATTTGGTTGCTTGTCGGTTAATCTGGAGCGACAGGTACCTACCTGTAATATCGGAACGCCAAGAAGAAACCAAACAGTGTTTGTTTACTTAACAGTACCTTATTATTATCACTATGTCACTATGTCATTTTATTGAGATTTTTATATAAGAGGCTACGAAAAATCATATATTAGGCTTAGGCTTCTTCATTTTCTGTCTGATAGACCGTCATCTCATTACAATTTAAACTATTACTGCATAATTTGCATATACATTCGATCATACATTTTAGTCACTGTTTACAACTATTGCAATTTTTGTCTGAACATTTATGGGCAATAATCTTCTTAAGTCTCTGGTCTTTAATAGTTAACTGTGATATCCATCCATACATCATCTTCTAAGTTAGAGTGATGTTATCCATAGAATCTCAGGTATAAAAGTGTCGCGGGTCTACTCTCAACGGCAGGCCAGACCCTGATAATATAATGATTCAATTTTAAAAATATGTATTTTGTTGAGGGGAAATGGTAAAAATATTGACTATATATGTCAAACGTCTTCGATGGTACCAGTACAAGTAATTTTGTTATATCTCAAATAAAAAAATGCAATATTTTCTGAATAATATAATATATCTCAAAGAGGTGTGGACACTGTCCGCTTTGAGTTGGGTTGACGAAACTTGGTATAATTATTTAGTAGAAAGCTTTTGGTGGTACCAAAGTTCAATGCCCCCCCGTCCAAGTATTTTTAAAAATAACTTTTATATAAAAAAATACCTTATTTTTACTATTTTGCCAAAATTAAGATAAGTGTGGACACTGTCGGCTTTGAGTTGCGTTGACGAAACTTCGTACAATTAGTTATCGATGATGCAGAAATCTTTTGGTGGCACCAAAGTTCAATCCAAGTAGTTCAAAAAACACCTTATATATTAAAAAATACCCTATGTTTACTGTTTTGTCAACATTAAGACAAGTGTGGACACTGTCCTCTTTGAGTTGTGTTGACGAAACTTCGTACAATTATTTATCGATAATGTAGAAAGCTGTTGGTGTTACCAAAGTTCAATGACCTCCCGTCCAAGTATTCTTAAAAGCACCTTATATATTAAAAAATATCCTATGTTTATTGCTTTGTCAAGATTAAGACAAGTGTGGACACTGTCCGCTTTGAGTTGCGTTGACGAAACTTGGTATAGTTATTAAGGGACGGGGGCATTAAACTTTGGTGCTACCAAAAGCGTTCTACGTTATCCCTTAATAATTGTACCCAGTTTTGTCAACGCACCTCAAAGCGAACAGTGTCCACACTTGTCTTAATCTTGACAAAACAGTAAACATAGTGTATTTTTTTATATCTAAGGTATTTTTTAAAATACTTAGACGGGGGCGCATTGAACTTTGGTACCACCAGAAGCTTTCTACATTATCGATAAATAATTGTACCAAATTTCGTTAATGCAACCCAAAGCAGACAACAGTGTTCACACTTGTCTTGATATTGGCAAAACAGTAAAAAAAGGGTCTTTGTTTTTATCTAAAAGGTGTTTTTAAAAATACTTGGACAGGGGTGCATTAAACTTTGGTACCACTGAAAGCTTTCTACGTTACCCCTAAATAATTGTTTTCGTCAACGCAACTCAAAGCGGACTGTGTCCACACTTGACTTAATTTTGGCAAAACAATAAATATAAGGTATTTTTTTTATATAAAAGTTTTTAAAAATACCCCAAAGGTTTCTGCGTATCCCTAAATAATTATACGAAGTCTCGGCAACAGAACTCAAAACGGACAGTATCCACACTTGTCTTAATCCTGGTAAAACGGTAAAAATAGAGTATTTTTTATATAAAAGGACTTTAAAAATACTTGGACCGTGGGGCATTGAGCTTTGGCACCACCAAAGACTTTCTATATTATCTAAGAATAATTTTACGTAGTTTTATAAATGCAATGTGGACAGTGTCCACACATCTTTGAGATATATTATATTATTCAGAAAATATTGCATTTTTTATTTGAGATATAAGAAAATGACTTGGACTGGTTATAAATGGTTTCTTTACGTGTAACATATGTCCGAATGATACCCTGACATAATGAAAGGGCAATACAGTGGAATTCGAACACTCCAGAATTTTAGATTTAAATACCGCGTTTGTACCATGCGCTGCGCACACTTTGAATTTGGTCGTTTTAACAGTTAATGTTATACATATTTTCTTTGCTACATCCACTCAGCAATGGGCAATCTTAAGAAACAAAGTACAACATCTAAACCTAAAACCCATCAGTGAAACCATGTAGGAGAGCCGTGTGGATTCAATAAAGGCTTTGAAATATCAAAATGGCGAAATCTCAAATAGAAATGCCGTTGAAGTGACGGTTAGGAACGGAGCTGATACTCTGAAAAGAAAATTAAATCTTTCAGTTTTTGCGTATGTGTCATCACACAGGGTTAGTAAAAAGAACTGGAACGCTTAAATATCTTCAAAGCCGATAAAGCTACATTTACAAAATTCGATACCTGGGGGTTTCCTGACATGCGGAATTGAACTATGATATCGGCACTATTGTCAGATTTCCCAGTTTTGTGCTACTCGCAGTCACTTTGTTATCTTAAATGGAACGCCCCACTTATTTTTATTGCGATAAATTGGGCATATCCTATTTAGTAAGATCCCAAATTTTCAAAATTTTATTTTTTCTAATTGCTGAGATGTGACAACAATGCATTATTAGTAAAAAGTACCGGAACGCTTAAATATCTTCAAAATCGCTCATGCTGCATTTACAAAATTCGGTACCTGGGGGTTTCCGGGCATGCTGAATTGAACCATGATATTGACACTGTGGCCAGATTTCCCAGTTTTGCGGTACACGTGTCAAAACTGTGATGTTGTCATATCTCAGCACATAATAGATACAATTTTGAAAATTTGGAATCCAACTAAATTGGGCGCACCCAATTTGTTGCAATAAAAACAAAAGGTGCGTTCCATTTAAGATAACAAAATGACTACGTGTACCGCAAAACTGGAAAATCTGCCAACAATGTCAACATCATTGTTCAATTCCGCAAGCTCGGAAACCTCCACGTACCAAATTTTGTAAATGTAGCTTCAGCGATTTTTAAGATATTTAAGCGTCCCCGTACTTTTTACTAAAAATGCGTTGTTGTCACATCTCAGCAATTAAAAGAGATACAAGTTTGAAAATTTGGTGTTTTACTAAATTGGTACGCCCAATTTATTGCAATAAAAACAAATGGGGCGTTCCATTTAAGATAACAAAATGACTCCGTGTAGCGTAAATCTGGGAAATTTGACAATTCTGCATGCCCGGAAACCCCCACGTACCGAATTTTGTAAGTGCAGCTTGAGCGATTTTGAGGATATTTAAGCGTTCCGGTACTTTTTACTAAAAATGCGTTGTTGTCACATCTCAGCAATTAGAAGAGATAACATTTTAGAAATTTGGGATCTTACTAAATTTGATACGCCCAATTTATTGCAATAAAAATAAGTGGGGCGTTCCATTTAAGATAACAAAATGACTCCGTGTAGCACAAAACTGGGAAATCTGGCAACAGTGCCCATATCATAGTTCAATTCCGCATGCCCGGAAACCCCCAGGTAACCAATTTTGTATACAGTGATGGGTTAAAATATGGAACAAATTCATTATCTTGTAAACCACATTTTTTTTTTAAATCGCTCGAACGTCGATTTTGTTTTTCGATCACGCATATTCTGACATAAAATGTAGATATACAGGGTGTTCCAAATTAGAGTGACAGAAAAATATTTTTTTATTAAATGGAATCCCCTGTATATTATTGCATATTTGGATTTTGCGGAGAATTCTAGACATATTTCATGAATAATGTCCTATACCTATCTCCAACTGTTTTTGAAATATTGACAGTTGAAAATCGACCATTTACCAAGTTTGACAGCTTGTGAAATCTAAACGGCTAAAGATAGAGCAAAATGGTTCGCACTTTCCTATGTTGGTTTTTCATAAGCTATCGTTTGACACTAACTTTATATTTAACCAGAGGTTAAGAAATTCCGGTTAAATTTAACCTCTGGTTAAACTTAGAGTTAGTGTCAAACGATAGCTTATGAAAAACCAAGATAGGAAAGTGCAAACCATTTTGCTATATCTTTAGTCGCTTAGATTTCACAGGCTGTCAAACTTGGTAAATTGTCGATTCTAGAATTCTAGATGTCTAGAATTCTCCGCAAAATTCAAATATGCAATAATATACAGGGGGTTCCATTTCATAAAAACATATTTTTTCTGTCACTCTAATTTGGAACACCCTGTATATCTAAATTTTACGTCAGAATATGCGCGATCGAAAAACAAAATCGACGGGTTCGAGCGATTTAAAAAAAAAATGTGGTTTACGAGATAATGAATTTGTTGCATATTTGAGCCCATCACTGTATGTAGCTTTAACGATGTTGAAGACATTTAAGCGTTCCGGTTCTTTTTACTAACCCTGTATGGTATAAGATCCTAAATAATGTAAATACAGTTAGCAAAATGTTACAAGATCCTGCAATAAATGTGCCGGGTTCAGGCACGACTCTTGCAAAGTTGCTGAATCACTTCAAGGGGCTTAGAACTGACAAGGCTTTCTTGGTTGATGCGACTCCTCTTGCTATTCCTTAGCTGGAAATTTCGTCGATTTTCATCCAGGAGGAACGAGCTCGACCAAGAAAATGGCAATTTACTTACCGTGTGCAGATGAGCCTATCTTAGATCCAAAGATAAAATTTAAAATCGAAATATTTTTTGTTGTGCTGGACACAACCATTCAAGCAATTGAAAAGAGATTTGATCTTTTGGAAATCCATTAGATCAGTTTTCTTTTCTATACGATATATCTCCTCTTGAAAACGTTTCGAAAGAAGATCCCGTGAAACATTGCATGGATTTTGAAGTCTACGTCACTGACGGTGAAAAGAAAGATATATTTGGCATCGAATTAAAAGGCGATATTTTCTCTTTGAGAGCTATTGCCTCCGGTTTAAATTCGCCACAAGCTACCTGCTACCTTCAAATATATAGCTGTACATGATCTGAAGGCAACCATACCAAACCTTTTTGTTGCCTTCCGGATACTGCTAACTCTTCCAGTATCAGTGGTTAGTTGCGAAAGGAGCTTTTCAAAAATCAAGTTTATCGAAAACCATTTGCGAACGCCTATGTTACACGAGAGGCTAAACTCTTTATCATTTATTTCAATAGAGCATGATATTGCAGCTAGGTTAGACTATAGCTATATTTTCTGATGCTTTGCAGAAAAAAAAAGACAATGAGGTATCATTAGATTTTGTATAAGTACTGTTGCTGTTTGTATATTAATTAATTTTAAGTGATTTATATAAAAACGATTTTTGAAATATTTGCATTTTCATTCTCATATTTGACTGGGGGGTGGGGGGGAGGTAAAGTAAGGTGAACAAAAAGTATTTCGATTATTTTTGAATCTAAGATAGGCTCATCTGCACACGGTAAGTAAATTGCTATTTTCTTGGTCGAGCTTGTACCTCCTGGGTGAAAATCGACGAAATTTCCAGCTAAGGAATAGCAAGAGGAGTCGCGTCAACCAAGAAATCTTCGAAAGCCTCGTCAGTTCTAAGCCCCTTGAAGTGATTCAGCAACTTTGCAAGAGTCTTGCCTGAATCCGACACATTTATTGCAGGATCTTGTATCATTTTGCTAACTGTATTTACATTATTTAGGATCTTATACATATGATGACACATACGCAAAAACTGAAAGATTTAATTTTCTTTGCCAGAGCATCAGCTTCGTTCCTAACACTCACTTCAACGGCATTTCTATTTGAGATTTCGACCAAGGCATCGAATATTTCGCCATTTTGGTATTTGAAAGCCTTTATTGAATCCACACGGCTCTCCCACATGGTTTCACTGATGTGTTTTAGGGTTAGATGTTGTACTTTGTTTCTTAAGATTGCCCATCGCTGAGTGGATGTAGCAAAGAAAATGTATATAGCATTAACTGTTGGAAGGAAGTTTACAGAATCAAGTGTAGATAGACCAAATTCAGATTGTTCTGGTACAAACGCTGCAAGGGGATTTAAATCTAAAATTCTGGATGGTTCGAATTCCACCGTATTGCGCCGGGAGTAGATGCTTTTGGACTACATCTAAAAATGTAATACCTTTTTATTTCGCATTTTAGCACTTAACAGAATAACAGAGGTTAATAATATTTTACTTTTATAGGTGTATTTATAAATTAAAAATATGGTATTCTAGTCATTTACCAGAACCTGTGTATGAAAATCCCGCAAAGCTTGAATGGGTGTTAAAAAATGATGTGTGGATACCACAGATAACTATTACCTAACACAGCTTATACCGTACCGAATCAGTTATTTAACTCTCCACGTGTTTTGAAGCAATAAAATCCAACCAATAAGAGCATTTTCCTCATATTCTGGGGGTCTGCTACGAGCCGAATTATATGAGGGCGACTTCGTTTATTTATGAATAACAGTACCGGTCTGGTATCCAATGTAGTGTTATCTTTTTCTATTACGACAGTTTGCCGAATCGAAGAGAAATAAACGGATGCCGCACCTGGTTGAATCGGAAACTGAACACACCGCACAGCGTTGGACTCTCGATTTTTTGACAAGAAGCAGCAGGTTACGTTCTTAGATTGGATTGTTTGCGTGTTATTATTTGTGCTCTATTATTTATTTATTTAAGTGTGTTAACTTTTTGGGCATTTAATCATTAAAGTGTTTTCATTGTTAACCATGGTCGTACGTTGTTTTGTCTGCAAAGGGTACAAGAAAGCCAATCCAGCTTCAGGATATTTTAGTTTTCCGAAAGATGAAAGGTTATAAGTAGATGTTTACATTAAAGACGTCTTTTTGTGATGAAAGCGTTGCGTTGAGATTTTAAAACGCTTCCAATATTTACGTCATTGACGTTTACTGTTCGCGAAAATGCAAGTTTTTCAAATCGCGACGTAATAAAACCCAAACCTGCCACCTGTCAGCAGTTTGTAGGTTTTGCTTTGTGATTTTTTAAAGTTTACTTCTTATATTTCCGAGTTTTTTGCTAGAGCGTGTATGTTTCTTTACTTTGGAAATTATGGCGAATCACATGAAAATGTTATTATTAGCCGATAGTTTTAAACCAGAGTAAAATGTTTTGCATACGCTACATTGGTTCAATAGAGGAAACACGACTAGCAATATATTTTACCAATTGCTGCTATTTAGACAAACCGAGCATTACCGCTTGGTATCAGAAGATTGGTTCGATAAATATCCGGAGTATGATTTTTTCAAGCTATTCCAAGTGACACAGGGTACCTTTAATACATTTCTAACAAAAATTGCTGGACCTGATCTAAGTATTCCATATAATGGGGGTGGCATACCCATTCCTGTAGATAAGCAGCTCCTTATGACGTGGTGGTTGGGAAAAGGGGAAACCCTTATTTCCATAGCAGAACGATTTTCAGTAGGAGAAACCACTGTTTATCTATCCACTACCAACATTTTAAATCAGATACTTCTATTACTCGATGAATATATTGTGTGGCCTGATGAAAATGAGATGGAAGTAATTGAAGCTCAATCTCCCAGGTTAACTTGGACCATCCCATTATTGTTAATTTCTTTACAAAATCGGTTAGTAGAAAGAAAATAATAAACATTCAAAAGGTTAACGAAACGAACGACTTTTTTTAAATACAATATTCTTCTATGACAATAATATTGACAAGTTAACATATGCGTTCACTATCAAAATGCTTTCGAAACGTTCTCCACCTGGGTTTTAAAATGTAATGAAACGCTTTCTTACATGATGTCCCCGTTTCGACGCATAAATGAAACATATGTCAAGATTTCGAAACGGTTTCGAAATCTTCGACCGAAAAAGACGTCTTAAGTATTGAGATTAAAGTATATCATATCGTATATCACATTGCATGATAAATTAATATTCTACGTCGATAATTGTTTGGCTCCCTTCTGCAGGAAGTTTAACTTTTTAAACTTGAGACATAAATAATTGTAGTTTTGTCTAGCCTCTTAGCATTCCATAATAAAGGCAACCAATTTAGAACCGTCACACTAATATTACAAAGGTTGTATGTATATTCAATTAGAAATAAGTAGTGAACAATGTCACATACGTACAACCATATAAATGGCTTCGAGTGACAAAATAGCAATTTATTAAGGCCGTTTGACGCGATCACATTTTTGATAAAATTTCTGCCCGTAGTAATCTTTCGAAAACGGCAATCTTACTTTGCGCTCGAAAAACACACAGAACTTTTTCTACAGCCGCATATTTTAAAATTAAATGCACATTTTCCTCCATACTTATTCTGAAATTTGCAAATGACTGTCAGTTTGACATATTATGTTCGAGCTTCGGGCATATTAGAACAGGAGTACCAGCAAGAAACTAACAAACGCACGACTGTCATTTATTTATCTTCGGTTTCCATGACCATTTATAGCACGCTAGACGGAAAAAGTGAGAACTTTCTTTTCCATGTTGTTCGCACTAGAGCGCAAAATAGGGATCTACGGCATCTACGGCACGGAAATAGTTGTTTGTGTATTTAGAGCGCAAAGTAACGGATTGCGCGCGCAGCGGGGCGCAGTAATCTTTCGAAAGCGGCAATCTTACTTTGTGCTCGAAAAATACACAGAATTTTTTCTACAGCCGCATTTTTTAGAATTAAATGCACATTTTTCTCTATACTTATTCTGAAATTTGCAAATGACTGTCAGTTTTGACATATTATATTCGGGCTTCGTGCATATTTAGAAATGGGTGCGCCAGCAACAAACTGTAACAAACGCATGACTGTCATTTATTTATCTTCGGTTTCCATGACCATTCATAGCACACTCGACGAAAAAAGTGAGAATTTTCTTTTCCATGTTCGCGCTAGAGCGCAAAATAAGAATCCACGGCATTCCTTGATTTTGCGATTTCATTTGAATTTAGAAATTAGTTATTTTGCGCGCGGCTGTAGAAAAATTGATATTCTATGTTCATATCAAAATATTTATATATTTATTTACACTTATAAACACCATATTCATGGTTATGTATAAATGACTGACCATTCTCGATCACGTTTACCAGATATCTTTTTTTATCAATTTCACTTACATATCATGTTTAATTTAATTTACTAAAAATGTAAACTAAATTAAATCCAGTCCGTCTCTGTTCAGTTCCAGCTGGCCATTAAAACCAAACATTTTTAATGTATGAAGGGCATGCGCGAAAAATGAGGAAAGCATGAAAAAGTCAAATCTGGCTTCATCGACATCAAAAGAGCCGACGTAGAGTTAAATAACTGATTCGGTACGGTATAAGCTGTGCTATTAAAGACCCAGTGCCAGAGCCAGAAGACTTAAGAAGACTATTGTCCATACAATGTTCAGACAAAAATTGCACTAGTAGTAAATCTGTTTGCGTAAAACAGGGATTAAGATGTATGACCGAATGTAAATGCAAATTATGCAGTAATAGTTTAAGTTTTAATGACGGTCTATCAGACAGAAAATAAAGAAGCCTAAGCCTAATATATGATTTTTCGATACGCTTTTTCTTCGCAGTCTCTTATAAAAAAATTCTCAATAAAATAACATAGTGACATAGTGATAATAATAAGGTCCTGTTAAGTAAACAAACACTGTTTGGTGTCTTCCTGGCGTTCGAATATTATACGTACCTGTCGCTCCAGATTAACCGAGGAGAAACGGAATTTTTAAATTCCGCGCGCTTTAAAAAATCGTAGCTCCTAACTAAACTATAAAGGTGACAAGAATGCTTATGCTACAAAAAACTTTTTTTGTCATATATCTACTACATTTTATTCGCTGCATGTTATATGAAATTCCCAAAAACAAAAAAGTTTTTCGATTAGTGGAAATTTGCCTGCATAATTTCTTAAGTCCCAAGGTCATCGATATTTTGAGCATATTTAAAATAAAAAATACGAACCATTTTATATTTGGAAAGAAGCGCCTAAGTGTGTGTTTTAAAACAAAAAAAAATCATGTCGATAGCTCTATTGAGTGTTGTGAGATATTAGAGTGGAAATATAAAAAAACAAAATTTTTAAAAAGGGGAAGTTTTCACATTTTTTTAAAATAAAAGGAATCGGGACCGCAAAAAAGGTCGTATTTTGAGGATTCATGTGTAGAATGATCTTGTTAACAATATCCAATAGGTTTGATCTTGTTCTAAGCTGGATAAAAAATCGACACAATTTTACCCATTATTTAATCCAGAACGAAAAGGAATATATCGAATATAATATCATCAATAGAGATAGGCGACGACGGGGTGAGCGCGGCGGGGGTGACACGGATAAAGAAGCGTCCATCCGTCTTCGTGGAGCGCGAGCAACAAAAAATGCGCCTGTTGCCACGTTTTGTACCACGTTGCCGATGTAGTGTAAAGTTTCGGGAATAAATAATAGTTATTAACCCTGCGTTAGTGCGGTGGGGTGTGGTACACCCCAACCAATTATAATTTGTGATATTTCTGAAAACACTTGCCATTAAGCGGCAACCCCGCACGTACCTTTCGGATGCATATCGACCTACTTTTCGGGCCAACCGAGTCAGTTCTGTTGTTGCGGCTATCTGAGTAACATTGAATATTCTCCGCTTGGGGTTTTACTAACCCCACCGCACTACTCGTGTAACTTATTTGCGTTCCGCGCCGTATGTTACTTTGTGCGATTCTGTAAAGGTAGGATATTATATTTTCACAAAGAAGGAGTGATAATAAGTTATTTAATATTTTTTTAGCCTTTAACCAAAAATGAGTGGTAAAACTTACGAAGAGGAGCAGGAATTACTAGAAAAATACATGAATGAAGTTATGTCCGAGCTAGATACCCACGATAGAAGCGAGACGACCTTAGAACATAGCGATGACGAGACTGACAGTGACGAAGACTATCTAGAACAAAGCGAGCACGTTACAGACAGCGAGCAAAGTGCCGATGAGCAAGAATTGGAAGAAGAAAATGAAGAATCCGAGAATTCAGCGCCTACTGCAGGTATGTCTTCAAAGAAATATTTTATAGGAAAAGATGGCAAATCCAAATGGCTTACCAATGTTTCGAAAACCAATATTCGTACTAGAAGTCATAATCTAGTCACCCATCTTCCTGGTCCTAAAGGAGCCGCAAAAAATGCTAAGTCGGAAACCGAATGCTGGTCTTGTTTTTTTACTCCAGAACTGCTTGAAATTTTAGTCGAATCTACGAATATATGCATACAAAAGCAAAAAGAAAAATATAAAGAGTCCTTTCGAACTAAAGATACGGATCTCTGTGAAATAAAGAGTGTTTTAGGCCTGCTTTACCTAGCAGGTATTTTCAAATCTAATCGGCAGAATCTTGAGGATCTTTGGCAAACCGATGGAACCGGAGTTGAAATTTTTCGAGCGACAATGAGTCTCCAGCGATTCCGTTTTATACTTACCTGTCTCCGTTTTGATGATCTCAGTACTCGGGAAGAAAGAAGAATTGTGGACAAATTCGCACCACTCCGAGTTTTTTTTGAAACTTTTGTTCAAAATTGTAAAAGTAGTTATACACCGTGGGAATTCGTAACAATAGACGAGATGCTTCCATCATTTAGGGGACGATGTTCTTTTAGGCAATATTTACCTAATAAGCCGTCCAAGTATGGGATTAAAATATTTGCTTTAGCTGATACTAAGACCTTTTATGTTTCTAATATGGAAGTTTACACAGGAAAGCAACCAGAGGGGCCCTTTCAGATGAATAATTCTCCAGATGAAGTTGTGAAGAGACTTATTACTCCTATATCTGGCACAGGGAGGAATGTAACGGTTGACAACTGGTTTATGAGCTATTCACTTGCTTTGGACCTAATAAATCATCATAATTTGACTATAGTTGGTACAGTCAGGAAAAATAAAAGAGAGCTTCCCCCAAATTTGACAAACATTAAAACCCGTAAAGAATATTCATCGGTCTTTGCATTTCAAGAAAGTATTACTGCGGTGTCATATGTACCAAAAAAAGGAAAAAATGTAATCCTTTTTAGTACAATGCACCATGATGATGCTATAGATATGGAAACCGGTGACAAATTAAAACCGGAAATTATCACCCTATATAATCATACCAAAAGTGGTGTTGACACTGTAGACCAACTCTGCGTTTCATACGATTGCTCTAGAAATAGCAGAAGATGGCCTTTGACCGTATTTTTTAGGTTAATGAATATTGCAGGAATAAATGCCAGAGCAATTTCTTATTTGAACAACAAAAAAAATGTTACTCGGCGGAGCTTTCTAAAAAAGCTAGGGCTGGATTTAATTGCTGATAGTTTAAAACAAAGAGCCGTAAATCCTAGAATACCTAAAAACTTAAGACAAACAGTATCCAATTTGTCAAACATTTCCCAAGCTTCGAATTCACGTAAACGTCCTAGAGAAGGTACTCAGTACTCTCAGCAGCGCTGTGCGGAATGCCCGAGAGCAAAAGACCGTAAAACAAAGTACACATGTCAAATTTGCAAAAAGTATTTGTGTTTAGATCATATAGCTCCTTTGTGTAGCACATGCGTGATGCAAAACGATAACGAGTAGGATATTTGTAAATTTTAAAAACCCATTTACTTTAATTTCTAGTATTTTTAAGATGTTTGTTATTTGTTAGTAGGTTAAGTTAGTTGAGCAAGATTTTGGTTAAAATATTTAAATCTTTATTATTTTCGCTTAATAAATCAATTTAAAACAGGTTATTGTTTTTTTTTTATATTTATATATGAATATTATGTGTGGGGTTTCACAAACCCCACCGCACTACACATGTTACATTTAGTTACCGCACCAACGCAGGGTTAATCATGATACAATATTTTTGTATCATGGTTATTAATGATACTAGGTCGATATGAATATTATATTGAAACGCGTGTAATGTTAAACCACGTTTCATTAAGCATAGTTCATATCGAACCTGTATCATTCAAAATTTAATCTACGACGGCGACCGACGCGACGCACGGTCCAAATAGGTTTTATTGGCATAGATTCGATGTATCCTACAATTCCAGAAACGTTTTCATAAATTAAAATTGAAAATTATAACTATCACTTACCTAAACGTATCGAATTTTGACGACTAACCAAAAATATTAAATTATTAAATTTGATTATAGCATATTGGAGGGTTCAAATGACTATAATAAATTAAAACTAACTGAAAATAACCGACAGCTGATTGAACCAATAACCAACGGTAACTAAAAGCACCCAAAACCGGCTAAAACGATCGGAACAGATTAAAAATATTAAAGTGAGTTGAAAGTAACCCAAATTAACCGAATTTTGGCGACCAACTAAAATTAACCAAAAACATTTAAATTGGTTACAACGTATCGGAACCGGTTCAAACCGGTTCAAAAGACTAAAATAAATTGGAAGGAACTAACTGAAAGTAACGGAAATGAATGATTGATTGGCAAACCAAAACTAGCCAAAAGTAACTAAAATCACCAAAACTGGTTTAAACGTATCATAACAGATAAAAATTATTAAAGTAAGTTAACACTAACTCAAACTAGCCGAATTTTGGCGACTAACCAAAACTAATTGAAATTAACCGAAAGTCGATTGAGTGACTAAGCAAAAGTAACCAAAGGCGCCAAAAAGGTATAAAACGTACAGAACAGCTTAAAAATATTAAAATAAGTTAAAACCAACCCAAATTAACCGAATTTTGGCGACTAACTAGAATTAACACAAATCGAAACGCGTTCAAATCACCAAAATAAATTGGGGCTAACTGAAAGTAACCGAAAATTGATTGAATTTTCTAACCAAAAGTAACTAAAAGCACCAAACGGGCTATTGGAATAGATTGAAAATATTAAAGTAAGTTGAAACTAACCGAAATTAACCGAAATTTGGCGACTAACCAAAACTAACCAAAACGGGCTAAAACGTATCGGCACAGATTAAAAATATTAAATAATTTGAAACTAACTCAAATTAACCTAATTTTGGCGACCAACCAAAACTAACCAAAAACATTAAATTTCATTATAACGTATTCCGATACGGTTCAAATGACTAAAATAACTTGGAACTAACTGAATCTAACCGAAAGTTGATTGAATGACTAACCAAAAGTAATTAAAAGCACCAAAGGCGGCTAAAACGTATCGTAACAGATTAAAAATATTAAAGTAAGTTAAAACTAAACCAAAAATATTAAAATTGGTTATAACGTATGTATCAAAACCGTTTCAAATGACTAAAATAAATTAAAACTAACTAAAATTAACCGAAAGTTAATTGAACGAATAACCAAAAGTAACCAGCAACCAAAAGGGCTAAAACGTATCGGAACAGATTAAAAATGTTAAAGTACCTAAGTTGGAACTAACCCAAATAACCGAATTTTGGCGACTAACTAAAATTACATCGAGTCCTCCACCAACACACCCCATTTCGTAATATCCAGGAACAACGCTCTGGTGCACAGAGTCAAGTCTATGAACGAGCTTCGTCCCCTAGTAAAGAAAGTGGGCTCACACCCCCCATTGGTCACCTGTCGCCACACAGAGGCAATGAATTCCATCCATCATTCCCCTCCCCGATTGGACCCACCCACACTATGTGGTGCGCGTTGCTATCACATCCAGTAGTGGTACGTTTACCTCCTCGCAGTAGGTAACCAGATTAATGACTTCCTCCGGCGGGCAGGGTTGATCGGCAGGGAAGTATGCTGACGTTAGTGCCACCCTCTGCACACCTGCGCTTGTAGGTATCTTAATCAGGATAGGGACCAGGTCCCTGGCATTTTTATCCCTTAATAGAAAGGCCTCAAACCCCACTGACAATATACCTACTCTAGGGTCCCCCAGGGTCGGGTCAGTTGTATACAACACAGTTCCCGACATGGACAGCCACTTTACTCTGGATATGACAATCCAAGGTTCCTGGATAAATAGAATTACTGTACCCTCCTCTACTATATTCCTGCATAGGTGCGACGTAGCTCTACTATGCTGCAGATTTATCTGGAGAATAGACATGGTAAACGCCCACCCTTCGTTCGGTCTAGAGAGAGTGACCCCTCAGTCTGAGTCAGACTGACGGAGCTCTTCCTTCGTGGCACTCCTCTGCACTTGCTCATAACTGAGGAGTCGCTAGCGGCGATCCCACCATGGCAGAACCGGCAGCTTCCATAGAGGCTCCGACATCCACGTCCATGACGAGCTCACCCTCGAGGACCTCCTTCGCAGGCTCCTCTTCGTATCGCGACCCCGGTGCGGTCAGGGTTACCTAGCCTGCTCCGCTAGACAGAACAGGAGAGAGCCCCTAGACGCGATGGTGCCAGCGGATCTATAGTCCACCCCCATCACGATCCAGGAGCCCTACTTCGTGTTCATCTTCCAGATTGTCCAGAGTCGGCAGTTTAAACCGTTCTGGAACTCAAGGCAACTCACTATGGCCTCATTGGAGGCGTCCGCCCCAGCCCACGAATCCAGACCGCCGCCTTCACGAGCCTCAGCCCTTGCGGGTCCACCTCGACCAGGTTAGCGATTCCACAGGGCCATCCACCCTCTGGAGTCCTCGTCATCCGCGATCATCAGGATATAGCCCCGCCACACCCTGATCATGCGAATCTTTGGGGGAGCTATATCTCCCCTCATTATGCTCAGCACGTCCTCGTGAGACAGGTTTGTTACCTGCCCCCGAAAACCGACCAGCATCCTCGGTCCCTCCGCCGTGACTACCTGAGCGTATGACTGCGGGGCCCCTTGAGTGGAGCCACTCGCGCTCTTATTTCCTTCCGCGGGTCCAGCTATTTTAGGACCCACCTTCTACTGGTCTTGCCCCGGTGCCTCCTGATTGACTCCTGAGTCGACCTTCCTTTTCGTCTTCCCGCCAGCTGTTTCCGGAGTGCCTCCTACGGAACTCTCCGACGACGGCGTGCCAGGTTGTGTCTGGGCCGAAGACGAGCTCGCTGTCAGTTTAGCCGCCAGAAGCCTCTTCCTCTTCGCCCTCTTCCCCTGAGATCCACACCTGTTTTTTGTTTTTGGAGCGGACCTTCTCAGTTACGCTGGCTAAGGGCCCATGTCCTTTCTCTGCCCGGCTGCTCCCTCGCCCTACAGGGGCCTTGTGATAGGGAACCCTTTTCGAATTCCTCATTTTCTTTTTGTTTTTTTCCCTGTGTTTCTTTTGTGGTAAGTCCCACGATAATAAAACGGGGTGTGCCCGGTACCTCGAGTTTAGTAGGCTATCGGCTGAATACACCCCCAGCCATCCATCCTTTCGACGCCGACAAAACCTTAGGATTGGGAGGGTTTTATGGTTGTCGCCTTCCACATGGCCCAGGCAATTAAGCCAAGGTTCCCGTGCCCCTTAGCCCACTACCTCATCGATGATCATAGCGAGGTTTACGGCATGTGTCGTGAGCTGGTTTGCGGCCGGCTGTTCGGGCAGCATGATGGGTGCTTTATAACCCTCAATCACTCTTATCCCTGGCAGACCAAATGCGCCTTATGGCAGTTCTGGCCCTCCAGCTATCCGCCATCTGGGGACGCGCTGAGTAAGTAGCTCAATCCCTGAGGAAATTTGTCTCATTTGGGCAATTAAAAAAGAAACGTTTCAAAATATTTTCTTTTTTTCTATTTATTTAAAAGAAATTAACGTTTGCCATGTTTTTATATTTTCCTGTCGGTGGCCTTCGATTTTCAGTCAAATACTTCGTCACGAAAGTTTTTTTTTTAAGAAATTCGATTTTTTCGTGGGCAGCAAAATTATCCTATCCAGATTGATTAAGACTCATCATCTCCTAATGATGCTAACATGGTTAGCGAAACACGCGTCGAGTGCAAAAATTCTGTTTCGTATTGTGGATAAAACTCTGTTTTAGTGCATGTTGCCGAAAGTTCCATACCCCAACATAGCTCAAACTGCGAGTTGAAAATACTTTCAAGGCTGTATATAAAATACACCCGCCTTTCATTACCAAAAGTACCGTGCGTTCAATTTCTTGATAACATTTTGATTCGCTGTAACTTTTTTGTTTTTAAAGATATCAAGGTAAACAAAAAAGCAAAATGTAGTGTTGGTAGCCAAGTTTTTTTCTAGGCTACATATAAAACAAAAAAAACACTAACAATTTTCTGACATATAAGCCTACCGTAAGGTGACCTAACTATGACCCGGGATGTAACATTGACTACAAATTCAAAAAACGATTTTTACCGAATTTATGAATTAGCAATAATAGCAACCGGCGCGGCGCGATCATCATGCTGGTAAGTGGGACAGTGTATCATAGATGGCCCTGCAAGGCACTTTCGTACCTGCGTTAAACGATAGTCCCAGTAAGAACTTTCACCGCTTTGCAGAAAGAAGGCCGCTAATTTAAAGCTTGTAAACTTTGTGTCGGTGCTCAAAAACTAGCTCATTTTATTCTGCAATATTGCGCAGGTAAGTGATTTATATTATTGTTAAGTGATTCTTATAACTTTAAACTCAATCTGTTGCGTATTTTTTGTATTTTTAAAAAAATGTGAGCATAACTTAAATCTCAGCTTGTGCCGATAACTTTGACCGGCGGTCAAAGTTAAGGACACTGGTCAAAGTTAAGTTTTTTTTAAGAAAAAACCTGTTATAATTGTTTCAGAAATGCCGAAAAGAAAATATACTTGCTACGAAAGAGGGGAAAACTAAGTTAACCTTGAAAGGGCTTTGAATATGATAAGGTTGGGGCAAATGTCTAAAAACCAGGCCGCAAAAACATTTAATATAGCCAAAGGTACATTAATTAATAAATCCAAAAAAGTGCACTTAGGGAAGGTTGGCCGCTCCTTTGTGTTAAGTCCCACTGAGGAAGAAGCTATAGTTTCACACGCTATAAAAGTTAGCGAATGGGGGTTCCTGTTTAGCCGTAAAGATTTGCAACATTTAGTCAGCGACCTTCTAAATTTAAGGAAGGAAATGTGCCAACTTTAAAGTGGACGACAAAGTTTATAAAGCGGCATCAGGCGCTTAGTCATAGAATGAGCCAGAACCTCAAAGTTTCAAAAGCGGAAATATCGCCAGATACAATAAAATAATATTTTAATGCATTGAAAGATACGTTACTTAGTGATGGCAACTTTATTGACCCTGGGCGAATATATAATTACGATGAGACCAACCTGGCTGATTATCCAGGAAGAAAAAAATACATATTTAAAAAAGGTACGAAATACCCAGACAGGGTTCTCGATTCCACCAAGGCGAGTGTTTCTGTTATGTTTTGCGGATCCGCAAGCGGTGTAATGATGCCCCCATATGTGGTGTATACATCTGAACACATATAGTCCACATGGACAGAGGGAGGACCTCCCGGCACTCGGTATAACAGAAGTAAAAGCGGATGGTTTGACTCTGTGATTTTTACCGGCTGGATCTGCAACCTATTTGTACCATACGTTAAAAAACATCACAAAGATGGGAAAATCGTCGTTCTTGGCGATTAATCTAGCGAGCCACTTTTTATCGGAAGTTTTAAAAACTGCCAGAGAAAATAACATTATTTTTGCATGTTTTCCTAAAAATTCGACTCATTTGTGCCATCCACTCGACGTCGCCTTTTATGCCCCCTCTCTCGTTGGGGGGTTGTGTTCCCTACAATGATGTTTTTCTGTCTATTTTCAAAAAATCCTTAGTCCTTTGTTTGTAGTAAACTCCTCCAGGTATGGATTATTTGTACCCACTTGAATGTTTCTAATTCCAGGCTATTATCCATTATAGATAGGTAGGTAATGACAGGTAAAAATAAGGTGTAGCGGCATTGTCTTTTATACCTACAATGGTAGCAGACATTATAAACGGAAGCATAATCTCTACCAAATATTTAATATTACCCGAATTTGTTGTTTGAAAGATTCGGGAAGATTTACTGGAAATTAGAGTATGATTCAAACTAGGATATTACATCTATGACTCAAACGCACTAAGGAGACGTTAAGCTACTTATTTAACCGAGAAACTTTTCACATTACACGCACAAAATATTTTGTGATTACACAAACCGAACCGCTCTTCTATTTTTCCTTTTCCGCGAAATAGATATCGTTGGACAGGTTCTCTTTTTAGGTTACTATGAAAAATATCAGGCCTACTAAACATAAAACCCAGGCCTTACAACAAATAACTTCTATAAAATAATACATGCCGGAATAATTCCATTCCTTGACAACATAATTACTTTGTTGGAAATAGCATAACAAATTTTATAGGAACATACTCTAATTAAGGGAGACCATTTTTCAAGCACATATACGGGCATTATTATTGTACTTTTGAAAATTTTTGCGCAATGTAGAATGTGGAGATATGATTATGTTGTTGGATAAAAAAAAACTTGAAACTTAGAACAATGTAGCAATACACATTACATGTACCTAACGTCTTTTGGAATTCAATTTATCACTTATATATTGCACTTTTCCGCCACTAATACTCCTGTATCAATATTTATCTACTTTCATTTAGTAATATGAATTTTACAGTTTTATAAATCGTTTTGTAAGGACACCTGTTACAGAACTAGTGCTGTAATAGATGCCTTTACAGCACTAGTGCTGTAATGAAACAAAAACCGGTTTTATTAACATTTTGCTGTTAAATGAAACCACACTTTTTAGAAGAATAATTTATTTATTATTAACAATTATAAAATTAATTATCAATTATTAATTAAAATTAATTATAACACTTAAGGTTTATTATAAACATTAATAATACACTCTTTACAGTTAGAAATTTGTATACCAAAAGTGGATGTGATGGAGCCCTTTACGTTCGAATTTCCAATCATTAAGTAAATCCGTGTCTGACCCCATGATCTTCTTTGCTATTTGTTTCTTATTTTCTAAAGAATTCTCAACGTAGCCTTCTGCCGTAGAAGAGGATTTCAGCCCCCAGGACGCTTTAACATCTGCATATCTGCACTACCATCAACTAGAATGGTGGCTGAAGACCTCCTAAAAAATGTCCAGTGTATCCTTCGGGATTCTTCAATCCAAGTTTTGTTGCAATCTTTTTTGGTATACTTCCAAAACTATTAATTCCGACAGGCTGGGAGGTACATTTTCCTTTTCCGTAGAATACAAAAAACCGCCTGTGAGTTGCATTAAGAGGACGAAGTTTAGCATATTTTCGAAAAATACTTAAACAGTTGACACCTGTCACATTTCCTTCTGTTATAACAAATTCTCGGATAATTTTGGTTTTCGAGCATGGAATCACAATTTTTATATACAAATCATTGTATTCGATATGATACAACATTAACTTAATTAGTTCTTCGCGCCGACAAGCCCCAAAAGTGCCGATTATCATAACAACCTTCATAAGTAAATATGTTTCATCATCTGCAGTACTAAGAAACTTACATACGTCTTCCTTTGTAAAAACTTTGGACTTTTTGGCTTTGTAACCCTCTGAACTTCTTTTCAAAAATGTGACTAGTTGAAAAATCTGCTTATATCTTGATTTTTCTTGACTGAAGTCATAGTTCTCAACATTGAGTAGTGAGTCCATAGTGTAGATGGTTTCTGGGAGCGTTGCTTTCCGGAAAAATAACCCAAAAGGATTTTCTCAGACACTCCTTTATTTTGTTAGCTTTGCACCAATCTTCAAACTTCTGGTACTCCAACTCATACAGCGCCTTGGATTTTGTCGGAACTAAATTTGAGATCGCTTCGTTTGCCGCTGCTTCTATATCAGAGGGTAAACTCCCATCAGAATCGCTCATTTTGAAAAGCGCTTTTTATATTTTTGGATTTGTTTGATAAAGTTTCGACAGTAACCATGCGAAACAGTAACCATGCCAAAGGTAACATAAAAAACTTGATTAGTAAACTTAATAGCAGGTGCATTTTTATAGGTGCATTTTTATTTTAAAAAATTCCTTTTGCCAAATAGCAAACATCTATAAACAGAAGCAAGCCAAAGATTTTTATTCATAGATGAAAGTAGATAAAATTTTGTACAATATTCTTGTTGTAAATTCTTATTACCACACTAATATTGTAAATAACTAATATATATTCTTCAAGAGCAATTATTCAATAATTAATTTAAATTTCAATTAAAAAAAAAAACATTATATTGAGAGTTAGTGTTAGTAGCTATGTACTTACCGATCATAATCTTTAGAGGAAATTTGAAGAAAGATTTTTTCATCTCCAGACCTAGTTGAACAGGCAGGATATGCACAAGAAATACCCGGCATGATTATACACTTATTCAGTTTTAAAATTTGGAAATTACGACACAATTCAAAACTAAGACGCACTTATCAGAATTCGCAACTGAGGCGCTACAACAAAAGTCAGTTTGACCAAAGAATATTATATGCTACGTAGTAGAATATTCTTTGGTTTGGCGGAAGGACTTCGGATCCTGCCATAATGATGTCGGGGCCCGCCGTATTGGCCCTCTTGATAAACTAATAGCTGGGTCTCACTTGCATTAAACTGGACCAAAGTTCTGTCTTCCCAAGTTGGAACTTTCTCCAGGTCTTGATTAATTCCTGTAATCTGCTCCTGTCTGCGCTGATAAGTCTCAGTAGCTGGTAAAGGGTTTTCTGATCTAAAGTGGAATACAAGGGTACTGTCATCTGCAAAATTGTAAACAGGATTATTCGTTTCGGCTAGCAGGTCATCAATATAGATGAGGAACAGAGTTGGTGAAAGTATTGCGCCCTGAGGCACGCCCGCGTTAATGGTGAATGTGTCTGAGATGTGTCCATCAATTGCAACTGCAGAGATCGGTTCTTAAGAAAACTGATGAGCCAGCTACAGAGAGAGGTTGACAGTCCGAAGGACTGCAGTTTTTTGAGCAGTTCGTAATGCCAAACTCTGTCGAATGCTTCCGAAATATCCAACGCAATCACTCGAGGCTCGCCGTAATTCTCAATCCTCCATATATGGGTGACATCGGCCAATATATCTCCTGTCGATCTCTCTTTGCGAAAGACGTATTGATTATCGCTGATTATTCTGTTGTTCTCGAGGTACTTGAGTAGTTCCATGACTTTGGAGATTATTGGAAGCAATTCAATTGGGCGATAGTTTGAGAGCGTGGTTTTCTTCCCTTTTTTGGAACAGGTTGCACTCAAGCGACTTTCCAAGAACATGGATAAATCCCTTTTCCGAAAGACAGAGAAAAAGGCCTGGAAAAAACGGGTGTTAGTTCGATGGCAGGTATTCCGTCTGGTCCTGATGCCTTATGCGTATCTAGTTCTTTAAGGATTTTACGAATATCACGGTGATGAAACTTGACTTCTGCCATGGTAGTGTTTATGTTCGGTATGGCAGGGAACGCCTTGCTTTCAGGGACGTCTAAGGTAGAGCGCGATAAGAACATTTTGGCCAGCATGTTGGCTTCTTCCTTGGCTGTAGTCACCTTGATGCCACGTTCGTCTGTCAAAGGTGGGAGAGACCGTTTTTGTAAAGTTATTACTTACTGCCTTTGCTACCGACCAGAAATTCCTGGAGCCACTGAGGCATTGCAAAAAACTAATTTCTCTTCATGTAAGTTACTTATCTTTGATCTTGCAAAAGAGTGCTTTTTTCTGGAGGGACATTTTACTCATCCTCGTCTTTGTGAAAACCAGGAATTTCAAATGTTTTTCTCCACTTGTAACATTTATTTGTGCTGCTGTGGATGGTTCTATAGGTTATATTATCTCTGTAAGTGCATATCCTGAAATAAATTAATACTGTATAAAATACAATAAATATACTCTACTTAATAAGAATGCATACAAAAATTAACTCGTCAAAGCACATAGGTATAACAAAAGCAGACTTATTAAAAGCTTCGATACTTGTGTTCATTTCCTCCATTGCACCTATATGTCCTATTTGTATGAAACCATCTCTTTGTATGGTTTAATACTATACAATCTGGGTGGAAATTCTGTCAGAACAGTTTTCGTTTGATATTATATGAATATAGGTATGCCCAAGACATATTTTTTCAAGATATCCATCTTTATGTATCGCGTCAAGCACTAAAGAATATGAGATTATATCCACTTTGAAAATCAGAAAAAAAGAAACAGTACTATTAGTAGACTTATTACTATAAATTAACTTGAACAAACTTTTAAGTAAGTAGTTGAAATTATTTTGAAGTATAACTATAAATAGTATCAAATATGAAATCAAATCTATAATCTATACATTAGAAATGAACTTACCAAAACAGTCTTAAATTATTCTCGAAATAGTATTTCCTTGAGTCTTATTTCTCGGAGAATACTTGGGTTTTAAGATCCTTTACACAAATATTGCACTATGTAAAAATCGACCTCTCCTATTGGTCGATCCATCTCGTATTACAATATATCTTCGTGATGCAATCAATTTCTGTCAAGAACTCTCGTGGTGTTGTAGAGTTTTATATAGCTGGGCTCACCTGGACGGCCCGGGTTCAAACCCCGTTTTTAATTTTTTTTTTTAAAGATTATGTTTCTAAACAGTTTTTCCCTTGATTTTAGGTATGTCTTAAGTTAGTTTTGGTTAGCGCCTGGTTAGTTTCCTTTTCTTGAGCCCCCGTAGCGAGCGAAGTGAGCGGAGGGCCATGCGGATCGACCCATAGGAGAGGCCGATTTTTATTTAGTGCTCTATTTGTGTAATGGATCTTATAATACGAATACTTGAACACACTAAATAAATATGTCTCTAGAAAGTAACTAGATTAAAAATATTCATAAATAATGCAAATTCACGTCTTGACAAAATGTAAACAAAAACGTTGTTTTTACCTTAAAGTCAAATTGTGACGTCGCGTGGGCGGACCCATCACCCGATAGGCCAGGATCCGGTGACTTTAGTGGCGTCTGAAAAAGACGAGTCGAGACGAAGCACATCTTCATCAAACCCGAACGTCCGGCGTCTTCCCGTGTCCGGTGTGTCCGGAACTCGAGCGAGAAAGGAAGCCGTCGCAGTCGGTGAAGTCTACGAGTTTTGTGTGTTAATACCGACTTTTAAGTTATTGTTTAAGATATCATGTAAAAAGTTCCGTAGCTATTTTTTTGCC
>MU192168.1:404-11732 GCA_016904865.1 Pissodes strobi
AGAGACAGCTGATGTCGTGTTTTTGATCAATAATACACTCAAACTTCACATAATCGCAATCTAATAAATATAATGGGAGGAAAATAGGCTTTTTTAGATGTACGTGCATTAGCAGTACCTATGTAGTTCGTAAATTATCTATATAAACTTCCCTTTGGGTTCATTCCGTGTTTTCAGTTTGAAGGAGAGACAGATAATATCGTGTTTTTTAACAATAATACACTCAAATTTCATATAATTACAATCTAATAAATATATTGGGAGGGTAATAGGCATTTTTAGATATATCCTGATTAAGCTCTAGGATGAATGCAAGTGTATGAAAAGCTGTCAAAGGTAGCTTTTATACGCTGAGGGAATAAAAGAAGCAGGATACAATGAGCGAAATAATAGGGTTTTCAGTAAACTCAAAAGTTCAAAATCCAAGAATGCATCATATTTGTTAAATTTGACAATATATCACCGAATTAACTTGTCCTTTACACGTATTGCAAATAGAAATTTCGCAAAAAGATCTTAATTTCTATCTACATAAATTGGTTTTCAAGCCAGAAAATAATTTCCACTCCAAGAAAATCGGTGAAGCTGCGAAGCGAAGGGCGACAGAAATAAGAAGTGGCGGATTAGAAAAAAGATCAAAAGCCAAAAAGCAATCGAAAAGTTGTTTGTTTATTTACGGAGCCGGTAATGGGGAAGTTATTGATTGGAATTACTGTGGCTGAATGCAAAGTGTCTTATTTTAATATTTTATTAGGTGCCCTGATCGAGTGCTGAATTCTAATGCGATTAAATAAACACGCAGATACTGGTAGATCGGTGATAAAGTTGAAAAACAGTTGCAGGTGCCTCTGTCAGGAATATATTCATATAAAGTGTAATTTGTCAGTGCAGAATTAACAACAAATAACGCGTAGATATGGCTTGAAATTATTTACAATGATCCTTATATATTTCCTTTTTTCAAGCAGACGGTAGTTGGATTACCCTTTTATAAACTGGAAAAACAGAGTCCACCATTACTTAAGCAATATTTTGCAGTTTTATATGTTGTTCTTTTTTCCAAAAATGGTACGTCCTGAATGTGAAAATGATTAAAAACAGGAAAGTTTAGTGTTGTTTTCTTTCATTCTAATTTTTTTTTCTTTTCAAATGGCACCATTTTCCTCTCCAGGAGTTTTTTACGATTTTAGATAGTGTGGGAAGAAGAGAAATAGAACGATAACAAAAGAAATATACTCTCTCCTTCAAATCTTGGTAACTAACCTGTATACAGGGTGTTTCAGGTATGCATGAATGATTCTAGACCAAAACTTATTCTAGCAAAATAGCGCTTACTTAGTGTCATGCCGGAAAATACATTAAACCATATGCTTCCCATATTTTCTCACTAAACCTCTGTATCAGTTACTTTTTTGGTATTTTCTCTTTAGATGATGATTCTGTAGACAAAACTGTTTTGTCTGTACAGTAAATACAGTTATATAAAAAAAAACTAATCAGGCATTATTAATAATCAATCACACAAATTGTATACACTCGTCCAGAATCCCTCAAACACGATGACAATTCAACCCGCATTTTCAGAAAATGCGGAATTTTCCATCCACATCAGAAAATAACATAAAAAGGTGATAAATATTTATCGTTATTATGCCGTCGACTAGTCCGTGAGTTTATTGGAAAACCGGCCTCGGACATAGAAAAACAATTTGAAGACCTTGCGAGATATGTAAATGCATCGGGACGGTCAGCTTTAACGATAAAACAGTGTAGATAAAGCCAAAGTGGCCGAAAGAGGGCGAAAATTGAATACGAATTTGAGAAATTTCACTCCAGGGATGGGCACGAATGATTTCATTACTGGAATGTGCCTTCTATCGATTTGATAAAAAAAAGTCTTTGATTGATTGCAAAACTATATTATTTGTAAGTTTTTGCGCATGTATTAAACAGTGACATAATGACATGAAAGCAACAAGTCTCAATAGTTAGAGAATTGAAACTTGGAACCAGTAAGGAAAGCTCCTCCTCCAAACATCTCATTTAATTTACAGATTTTGCTTCAGGCACCTCCCTAGAGCCCGAGGGACTAGATCAGGTGATCGGGCAGGTCATGCAATGGAACTTCAGCGACAAATCCAAGAAAGGGGGTGAACTGTACTTTTCTACAGCGTCAGTTACAAACATACAAAAATTCTTGTTTAGGTTACAGGAATTTATAAACCAGAAATTAGGACATGCTAATACATTTAACAGGAAAACGGATAATAGCTATATAATATGAGGCGAAGAAAAAATCATTGTTAGAACCATATTTTGTTAGAAAAAATTGAACTGAGAGATATCTGAAAAACAATATAATTTTAATACAACTTCTGTTTGGGTCCGGCAAACGTTCAGCTTGGCAAATAAAAGAAACAGACAAATAAGGGAGAGAGTGAAAAACATAAAAAGCATAAAAAACAGCTAACCATAGTTTTGCCCTTATTTTCACTCCATGAAATTGAGTTGTTCCCGAATAATATTTGAATAATTGAATTACAAACATCCGAAATGTATGCGTGCAATTGCACCACGCTAAAAAATCGGCACGATCAGAGGTGCAATAAAATGCAAATCGGCAACCTAAAAATTCAGTTTTATTGCGCTGACCACTCGGGGAAATGTTATTTTTCCTCGGGGGCATCGGAAAGACTACGAGTATTAAGTGTTTATTGCCGTAGATATGAAACGGAATTTTTATTCAGGTTTTTACTTTGCCCCAGCCTTTGTCTGGTAAATGTCTAATTTTGGCACTAAATTTCCGTACCATGTATGAATTGTATGACTCAGAGCACACATTATAGAGCCGCTCTAGTCCAAGAGGTAGGGATGGCAATCTATAACGTTGCAAATGTTATTGCGGTTTTCGCCTTTTACTGGTTGATTTGTGTTATCGATACTCTCGCTACCTTACTTCTCGCGACCTTACTTCAGGTGTTCGAACCTGCTTAACAGGTACGGTACCACTTGACAGATGTGGTATATACACAGCATGTGTGCAATTTTAGTTAACATATGGAAAACTTTTTTATTATTGATTTCCCAGCAAATTTTACTCTTGATAAAAGTCTGTGCATGAAGAGAAACTAACGCTGGCAATGTTAGATCTGAGGTATATACAGAGTGCGCAAAATGTATAACGTGTCTAAGTAAAATAAAAAAACGGATATTTTTCATTTTCAATGTAGATTTTCTCAGAAACTACAGCTAGTATGGATAAAATGTATTGAAGTGTTCTGTTCATATTTTTAGGTTTTTTAATTTGATCGTCTCAAAAGTGTCGAGTGCCAAAAATTTTTTGTTTTACAAAGACACGTTATCATAAATTTTACGCACTCTGTATAAAATACCCCAGATTTAACATTGCCTGTGTTAGGTTCTCTTCATGCACCAACTTTTATCAAGAATAAAATTTTCTGAGAAGTCAATAATAAGAAAGTTTTCCATATGTTAGGGTGTGGCAACCACATGTTGCTACTGGTACCTCCAGTGAGCGCCAGGGTCTACAACTCGACCGGAATCAAGTAAAGTCGATTTTAATTTATTTCAGTGCCTTGACTATTGCATATTTCTTACCGCTATATATCATTTTAATTAATGAATATATAATTAAATGATTGTAGGTCATTTGCTGTGATTACCGTATCTTGCTTACCGCTATTATCCTTTTGATCAACGAATATATAATGTAATGGCTGTAGGTCATTTGCCTTGATTACCGTATCTTTCTTACCGCTATATGTCATTTTAATTAATAAATATATAATCAAGTGGCTGTAGGTCATTTGCCTTGATTACCGTATCTTTCTTACTGCTATATATCATTCTAATTAATAAATATATAATCAATTGGCTGTAGGTCATTTGCCTTGATTACCGCATATCTGTTACCGCTATATATCATATTAATTAATGAACATATAATCAAGTGATTGTAGGTCTTTTGCTGTTTATATCGTGGATAGGATCCTTATTTATTGTTTTCGTTTATAGATAATTACCGTTTTAGTTTTATTAACTTACCGATAAATGATCTCCGGTCTAGTATTATCTCATATCAAATCCGTTCTCGTTATTATCACAATTTGGGTTAGGAATGCCTAAATTCTTTAGTATCTTGTCGAATATTATCTCAAATATCGAATGCCTAACAATAGGAAGTAATTAGATGACTTAAGCTGTTTGTACTGCTTTTTGTACCGTAAGTTACATAATTACTTGCCGCATTTGGGTTATTAACTGGCTATTTCAAATATTATCTCATACCGAACCATTCTCTCTCATATCATAATTTAACTTCATGAGTTGCATAGTTACTTGCCTCATTTGTCTTATTAACTGACTTACTGATAACTGACTTTAGTTCAAATATTATATTATTTAGTAACTTTAGAAGGCAGTGATTTTTTTGTAGCTAATATTATAAAAATCAATTGAATTATTTTTTCTTACTGTAATTTTCAACCTGATATTATCTCGAGTTGAGAATTTACTTTGTTGATGTTATGAGAATTATTTGACTCACTTTTACGGAAATGAGATTTAGCGAATATGCCTTTACCAGACTGTAGATCATTTCTTATTGTATATCATCTACTATCGTTATAGTTTAATGTAATTGAGTAATTGAAATTAAGTCACTTATTATCTCTGTCTTTCATTAACACAATATCGTGTTTCCTTCATTGATAAATATCTCGATAATGCCTTTGTGATTATCTGATTTACTTGTGTATTATACCTACTGACTGGAACCATAAGTTTTTACTATAATCAGCTGTTCACCTCATAACAATGCACCAGTATATTTAGCTGCAATTTGTAATTTTAAGTTTTCGCTTTAAAATCTGAATCGAACTGAGCTCATTTCGTTTTTTATATCTATTTACCTCATTGGTTGCTTCACTGATTTATTGACTCCGCTAAGTAAACTTGGCATGTGGACCGCCTAATAGGCAATTGGCAAATAAGGTCACATATTAGGCACCTAACGCTTACGGCTGGTTACAATCGATATTTCGATGCTTTCAAAAAACGTCACTAAATACTTCAATTAAACTATAAAAGAACATCGATATTTCAAAACATCCTTTCGGATATAGCGATACATCGGTTTCTTGGTTGAATGTTGCCATCCCTATCTAAAAAAGTCTATGACCGCTTTATCATTTTCACCGAGAAAATGGTAAACGTTCCATTAAAACCAATTTTCTCAAGCAAATAAAATTAAAAAATACAATATTTAAACCACAATTTTGTTCCTTAAAACATCAAATAGATACTCCAGGGCAAAACACAGGATGTTTTCGAGCCAAACAAAAACCACGACCGACCAATATTATTACTGCGTAAACAAACACAAACATGAGAGCATCAGCGCGGCAGCGATTTCTCGGTCGAGTTGGTCGTGACGAAACAAAAGCGCGCCGTTAATTCGGGCCAACGAGTGAGCTGGGAATCGGGCACGTGGTCTGCCACCTCATGTGGAAGTGGAAAAATAACGGGCCTAAACGAAAATTTCGCTGCAGGTCATACGGAAATGCAGAGTTTTGAGTTTTGGCAACAACACGCTAGATTTGGCAGGTAATTTGTGCGTGTGTGATTCATCGAGAACGGACGATTACTAATTTCATCATTTGTGGGTTTATGATGGGCATATTAATTTTGAATAGAATTTCCGCAATATATACTCGCTGCTTAGAGAATTATGCGGGATATATGAGATGTCTTAAGTCCAAGGAGGAATAAAAATGTTCCTCATAACCTAAAGGGGGCAGCCGCTTCCCGTTCGGTCGAGTTAACACGCGTTGTGTATCGGCTCCCTTGCCGCCATTGAGAGAACACGTTCCATACGTTCAGTTACCGTTGTTTCGGCCCGAGGAGGAATCGGGTGTCCTAGCCAAAAAAGTTCCATTCATGCCGGTATCCAGGCTGAGGGGAACCGGATGTTCCCGTGAAATCAGATGTGCCTGTGTGTCTGCAAAGATTCAGCTTACAGCTACCATATTAGATTCAAGAGAGTGCATGCTCGACACCTTGAAGGGTCTAAAAATATAGTGCCACCCAACCACCATGGGTGTAACCTATCTCATTCGCCGAGAACGGCCTATTACTAGTTTCACCATTTGTTGGTTTATGATGGGCATATTAATTTGGAATAGAATTTCCTCAATTTATAAGCTCTGCTTAGAGACTTATGCGGGATATATAAGGTGTTTAAGTCCAAGAAGAAATAAAAATGTTCTTCATAACCTAAAGGGGCCATCCGCTTCGTCTTCGGTCAAGTTAACATGCGTTGTGAATCGTCTCCTTTGTCGCCATTGATTGGGTGAACACGTGGCAAACGGCCAATGACCGTTGTTCCTCCCCGAGGAGGAATGGGGTGTCCTAGCCAGAAGATACCCCCATTCACGCTGGTGTCCAGGCCGAGGGGAACCGGATGTTTCTATATGTGCCTGCAAAGATTCAGCTTACAGCTACCATATAAGAGTCAAGAAAGCGCCTGCTCGACACCTTGAAGGATCTTAGGATGTAGTGCCATTCATCCACCAGATAGGGTGTAACCTATCTGGGAGGGTTGCCCCAGCTCTACCTAAGTCCGGGCGGACATCTTACCGAGCAAATGCGCGAAACCCACTACAGGATAATGACATTTTTGAAAAATTTTCTAATTATTTTTCGATTTTTAAATCGTCAATAAGCTACATTTCTTCGGAGCTTAGTCCTGGTATTTCGTAAAAAGGCGTTGGCAAAATTAGGGATAAGCTCGTATATTCTTGTATGTATAAAATTCGGTTCAAGAGATTTACGTATCATTGTTTATGGCCGCTTGAGCCGTATCCAAGAAATAAAACCGAAAAAGAGGCAAAAGATCATAATCAAGGGATTTGTGCCCTCTTTGTTCATAACCGTTCAAGCCACATCCATGGAACAAAACAGAAGAAAAGACAAATAACCAAGGGTCAAGGGATTTATAGTTATGACTATTCGAATCAAAGTCAAACAATAAAACGGAAGAATAGACAGATAATAAGAAGATTTGTACCCTTTGGTTCCTGGTTCTTCGAGCCGGATACATGCAATGTTCTTGGTCGTTTGAGCTGCATTCGAGGAATAAAACAAAAGAAGTAAATAATCGATCAAGGGAATTGTCCCTTCCTTGTTCACGGCCGTTCTAGTCGGATACAAGCAAGAAAGAAGAAAAAGGAAAATAATCAAAGATCAAGGAATTTAGTGCTATGGTTGTTTGTGCCGGAGTCAAGTAATAAAACAGAAAAATAGACAAATAATAATAAAATAAAAAAAACGAAAAACAGGCAAATAATCATAATCAGCCGGATACAAGCAACAAAACAGAAGAAAAGGCAAATAATCAAGGATCAAGGGATTTATATCTATGGTTGTTCGTGCCGGAGTCAAGTAATAAAACAGAAAAATAGACAAATAATCAAGGGATTTACGTCTCATTTTTTATCATGATCAAGGAAATTGTGCCGTTCTTGTTCATGGTCGTTTGAGCCGGACCCAAGCAACAAAATAGAAGAAAATGCAGATAATCGAGGGATTTGGTGTATCACGCTCGTTCGAGTAAAAGAAAATAGAAGAAGTCGCAGAAAATCATAATCAGTTGATATGTGACGTCCTTGTTCATAGTTAAAAAAATTTTAATTTCCAAACATTTTCTTCAAGCCAAGTGTGCTTAAAACCACACCACCGAAATAGAAACTTAAAAAAGCGATAGAAAAAATTGAATAAAATTAAATAAAAATTTGTGTGCTTGTGAATCACACAGCAGAAGTGAAACTTCATCTGCACAAACGAAAAACGGAGAATAGGCTACAGGTCTGGGTAGTGTGTTAGATGTGCGCACACCGCACGCTTATCGACAAGCTTTAAACTAAATTATATCCGACGTCCCGTAGCACGTTGTATGTCCCTCGATCTCTGTCATTATAGTGACGCTCGCTTGGAGTTCGATCCCCGTAAAAGGAACTTTTATTTAATTTAATTTTAAAGGCAATATGATGAAAAGTCTTTAATTATTTATTTTTAAAACGAAAAAAAGCTACCCCTAAAATCTTCATCCGCATAGCATTCTCGGTTTTCGAGAAAAATGCTTAATATCTAAAAATTAGCCGAATAAGCATTAAATAGTCGAGCATAGACAGTTTGGAGCATTAGATGCTCAGGGAAAAGTGTACTGAATGAGCCAAAAGAAATTTTCACTTCGAAAATTGTATTTTACTTAATATATTTTGTTTCAAAATACGTTTTAATTTTTTAATAATTTAATTGGATATTGAGTATCTACCTACTTTTCCAAGATCCTATTAGTAAACATTTCCAGAACTCTCCATCATTCGTAACTCGTACGTTACTTTCGATTTCATTTTCGAAATATTAAACTTATTGAAAATATTAAAACATTTTTCAATTATCCAAATTCATTTCAACCCAAGTGCGACCCAATATGTTGTTTTTTTTTTATTTATTTTTTTCATTCACCTTTCGCGACAAATTCTCAATCTAATCAAACTGTTTCAACAAAAAATTTACTAACAATTTATCCAACTAAACATTTTGTGGAATATATCTAATTTTAGCTGCAAAAAAATGTTTGTTCAAAAAACAACCATCTGGAAAGAACAAACCGTCCGGAAAACAATTTGCATTAATACCGAATGTTTTAACGCCCCCTCTCGAGCTGTCGTCAACGAGAGATAGTAACATATTTCCTTGTTTCCGCCCCACTAGATTTCAGCTAAAAATTATACCTCGTGCTTTGGCTTGACCGAAGGATATCTCGGGGTAGTTTTTCCTCCCGTTCTCCTCCTTCCCTCATGTATTATGGATGAAATGGCCCCTCTGTATACTCCGTTGGCAATAACTGTTTTTCTAACTTTTTAGCAGTTATTATTTCTGGTTCGAGTCTTTACTCGAGTTACGTCTCCTGGCAATTTATGAAACTGACACATAAAAACTGGGGTTTCGGGTGAGGTTTCAAATGGAACTAGATACGATCCCGTATTCGGTCCCCGCATGTTTATTTCAATTTTAAAAGTCTTTTGCCGCTATTTATATCATATATTTCATGCTTAAGTGTACAGGATGTCAAAAAAAATCCCAAGCAATACGAGCGACATTTTTCGCTAGCTTATAGTACGTACATAATTTTTAAAAACTTGTGGGGCCACGTTTGGATTAGTAAATTTATTTCAAGCGTCATTCATAACACAGGCTTGAAAAATTTGGGTAATTGAGGACTGTCTTTAATATTTTCAATAATTTTAATGTTTCGAATATGATCGACATTTTTCGTACATTACAGAGTTTTCTGGTATATTTCAATCCACCGGTACTCTATTCTTGTAGCATGTAACATTTTGAATTTCGTATATTTAAAATTATGTTTTCGAATATTTAATCTATTTTCGACAGTTCAGTTGTGCCGTTAAATACAGTAAATATTTAGCCTGATACCTGCTTCAACATTTTCAACACGGGACGGTAACTCGTACCGCATCCATGATAGGGAGTAGTACCGCGATTATCCAAAATAGCGTTGGTACTATTTCACTGACCTAATTGTACTGGTGCGGGCATAGCAGTCATAGCACTAGTGCTTAGTACCCTTTTGAAGTTTTTGTTTTAAGGAATATTAGGTCGAGGTGGATGGGCCACGGTCATGACACTTTTCGACGGTCATTTGGTAGGAGTTTTTGATAGCTCCATATCTGTAATTTTATAGACTATCTTTATGGGATTTTGAGCCAAAACCACATAAATAGGTCCTTGTATACCTTATCCTTAGTTACTTGTGTGTATTTATGAGGAATTAGTCACAAGGAACCTAATTTTCTTCGCTGAATGATTTTTGCCTACTGGACTTGGGGTAGTCACATGGAATAGAGGTTCCACACACCTATAAAACCCGCTTTAGTAACCTAACATCTTGAATTGAGGTAAATATTAACCAGTATTTAGACAATGTATTCACCAATGTAATATTCCTAAAGAAAAAACTTAATTTTCTCTTAAAATAGTCTATATGGCTAGATACCATTAAATTATATTATCTTCTAGTTGCAAAGTGGTTTTAATAACTCTAATAAAGCTTAAAATGTTACCTGTAATCTAACAGTCTGTAAATTAGACTTTTTTCCATTAGATTACCCACTGATTTGACCACTGTAATCAAACTTCTACCTAAAACATAGTTTTTAAAGCTTTAGTTAAACTATAAATATCGTATAGGGCTTTTATACTAATTTTGCTATTCGTACTGTACTGAGCTTCGTTACATTGTTCGAAATGCCTGGATAGCCACATTTTGGGTTACTCCACCAAATTTAATTGTGAAGTATTAGAGAGATTAGTTTTTATAAAATGAAATTCTTACTTGGAGGTTAAGTAATTAATAATTAACTGGGGATTTTGTATTGCTGGCCACATGTACGGCCAATGAATTGTATCTAGTGTTTTAGACGTTTTATATTTTTAGGATTTTTTTACCTCTTCCTACCTTTCTACTTCCACCCTTACTAGCTGCTTGCCATCTTACGTGCTTGTGGTGCTCATCATTCTCTCACCTTACAAAACTAACCATTTGTGAGGAGTATTCAGTGGATACTGTTGGTATAGCTCGAATTATACGTCCACCATAGTCTACTTTGGATAGTTGTTGAGATCTGGGTAGGTGGTAGCATCCGTGCTGGTTTGAGAGCCAAAGGACACAGATAAGCCTAACTTATTTTTATTTTCATTCCATCGTACATGAACATTCTAATGTAATAATGAATTTTAATTTTTGATAAATTAATAGCTGCATAATTTTTAAATAATTTAATTTATAATTGTAAATACGGTTTATAGATTTAATTACTCTTAGATGTGAAAGATACATTTGTTTCCAACAGCTTTATATTTGCAGAATTTTGCTTTTAAACTTGTTTCCATAAGTAGTGATTTCTATATAACAATTAGTTTTTTTTATTACACGTAAAGCCTGCGTAGTTGGTGTATGTTATACTGCCTCAGGTAAATATCTGACATTGCGACTTAACGATCCGTGATCACGACTTGGTTGGTTTACTTAACTTTCAGTTTTTATATCATTGTGGAATCTGTATCGGTATATAATTAACAGCTTATAGGTTAAAGTGTGTATATATATATATATATATTCGAGAGACGACATTCAGAGCCGTCACTCGAACCGAGAAAGCTCCATCGTCTGGACAGGTGCATCAGGGTATCGATAACATTATAGATAGTCAGGTTCTAGTG